>CAUYPK010151111.1:0-108770 GCA_963574355.1 Loris lydekkerianus | reverse complement strand
GCCATGGCATCAGAGCTCACAGCAACCTCCAACTCCTGGGCTCAAGTGATTCTCCTGCCTCTGAAGTAGCTGGGACCACCGGGGCCCACCCCACGGCCGGCGTTTTTTTTTTTTTTTTTTTTTTTTTTTTTTCAGTTTTTGGCCGAGGCTGGGTTTGAACCTGCCACCTCTGGCATATGGGGCCAATGCCCTACTCCTTTGAGCCACAGGCGCCACCCCCAGCTATTTTTTGGTTGCAGCCATTGTTGTTTGGCTGGCCCAGGCTGATTTCAAACACACCAGCTCAGGTGTATGTGGCTGGATCCTTTTCTTTAATTCTAATTAGTTGCCAATATCTACAAAATTTTTATATAAAAATTCCAATTTACATGGCAGGCATGGTGGCTCATGCCTATAATCCTAGCACTCTGGGAGGCCAGGGCAGGTGGATTGCTTGAGCTCAGGAATTCCAGACCAGCCTGAGCAAGATCAAGACCCTGTCTCTAAAAATAGAAAAATTAGCTGGACATTGTGGTCCCAGCTACTTGGGAAGTTGAGGCAGGAGGATCACCTGAGCCTAGGAGTTTGAAGTTGCTGTGAGCTGTGATGATGCCACTACACTCTACCCAGAGTGACAGAGCGAGACTCAAGAAAACCCTAAATTCGGTGGCGCCTGTGGCTCAGTGAGTAGGGCGCCGGCCCCATATACTGAGGGTGCAGGTTCAAACCCAGCCCTGGCCGAACTGCAACAAAAAAATAGCTGGTAGTGTATGATGCCCCATGATCATATCAATGTACGCAGCTATGATTTAATAAAAAAAATTTTAAAAATATAGCCGGGCGTTGTGGCGGGCGCCTGTAGTCCCAGCTGGTCAGGAGGCTGAGGCAAGAGAATCGCGGAAGCCCAAGAGCTGGAGGTTGCTGAGTCCTGTGACGTCACGGCCCTCCACCGAGGGCAGTAAAGTGAAACTCTGTCTCTACCAAAAAATAAATAAATAAATAAAAATTAAAAAAAAAGAAAAAAAAAAGAAAACCCTAAATTCTTTCCTGGGTCTCTGTTCCTGCTTTTCTAGCTGGTTGCTCCTGGTGGCTGTTGCAGTCCCACCTGCCTGCCTCGCTCACATATCTGCCCAGCCCTCAAGGCATCTGCACCGCAGTCCATGGTCCCTTCTATAGTCTGTCTTTCCATTTTTCTTTTTCTGTAAAAATCCTGTATCCAGAAGGACTTAGGAGTTCAGGTCTTGCTTCTCTGCCACCGACAATTGACCTCTCACACCTTAAGGTAGCAGTGACTCCCCTGACACGACCTTAAACTCCAGCTCATCTCGACCCAGAATGATAGGGTAAGGGGACTTGGGGAGAGGCACCACCTCCCTGGGGCTCACAGGAGGCCAACTTGGCCCGTGGTGCTTCCTCCTGTGGGTCTCACTGCAACGCGGGAGGGCTTGGTAATCGGGCTGCTGTCCGATGAGACCAGATATGACAGCAAACTCATTTGCATATGTGACCTGAGACAGTAATTAAACCCAGGCGCCCCAGGGGTGAGAAGTAAGCACATTAATTCAGGAGCAATTAAAAACCCTCCATCTTCAATGGGGCTTAGCCTCTGAGACCAGTGCTAACTGATGATAGCCACCTCTTTTGGCCCCGACTGTTGCCATGACTACATGTTTCCAAGGAAGGCCGTGCTCCGGCCAAGGGACAGCAAGCACCTCAGGCCTTCTCCAGGGCCCTCAGGCCATTATGGGGAGGCCATTGTGCATGATGATGTCATAGGCTTGTCTTTTTTTTTTGGAGACAGAGTCTCACTTTGTCGCCCTCCATAGAATGCCCTGGTGTCATAGCTCACAGCAACCTCCAACTCTTGGGCTCAAGCCATTCTTTTGCCTCAGCCTCCCTAGTAGCTGGGACTACAAGTGCACACCACAATGCCCAGCTATTTTTTTTTTGTTTGTTTAGCAGACCCTGGCCAAGTGCAAACTCACCAGCACCCGAGCATGTGGCCAGCACCCTAACCACTGAGGTACGTGCACCCCATAGGCTTGTTATTTTTTTTAATTTTTTTATTTTTTTGCAGTTTTTGCCCAGGGCCGTGTTTGAACCTACCACCTCTGGTATATGGGGCCAGCACCCTACTCCTTGAGCCACAGGTGCTGTCCCGTAGACTTGTCTCAATTGTGGCAAAATAAAGATAACAAAATTTGCCACTTTAACCATTTTCAAGTGTACAACTCAGTGGAGTTAAGTACATCCAAAATGTCTAACCGTCACTATTATCTATTTCCAGAACTTCTTAACCATCCCAAAGAGAAACTACCTGTTAGGCAATAAATCCCCCATTCTCTTCTCCCACAATGCCTAACAAATGTTATTCTATTTTTTGCCTCTATGAATTTGCTTATTTTAGATATTTTATACAAGGGGCATCATACAGTATTTGTCCTTTTTTGGTCTAGCTCATTTCACTTAGCATGTTTTCTTTCTTTCTTTTTTTTTTTTTTTTTTGAGACAGAGCCTCGAGCTGTTGTCCTGGGTAGAGTGCCGTGGGATCACAGCTCACAGCAACCTCCAACTCCTGGGCTCAAGTGATTCTCTTGCCTCCGCCTCCCAAATAGCTAGGACTACAGGCGCCCACAACGCCTGGCTATTTTTTGGTTGCAGCTGTCATCGTTGTTTGACAGGCCCGGGCTGGATTCAAACCCTCCAGCTCAGGTGTATGTGGCTGACACTTTAGCTGCTTGAGCCAAAGGTGCCAAGCCTCACTTAGCATGCTGTCAAGGCTCATCCATGTTGTATGTCAGAATTTAATCCTTTTTTTAAGCTAAATAATATCCTGTTGAATGGTTACCAGTGGTTCTCAGCCTTCCTAATGCTGTGATGTATTTTCATTGTTACAAAGAGGTCACGACCCACAGGTTGAGAACCGCTGGGTTAGACCATGTTATTTATCTATTCACCCACTTACAGACACTTGGGCTGTTTCCACCTTTCAACTATAGTGAACAGTGCTCTTATGAACATGGGTGTACAGGTGTTTGCTTCTGTTCCTTTGGGTATGTACCTATGAGCAGAATTGCTGGGGATCTTGTGATCCTGTAACTAGTCGCTCTCCACAGCAGCTGCACACTTTTACATTCCCACCTGGAAAGGAGGAGGATTCTAATTTCTTCCCATTCTCATTACTTATTACTTTCCTTTTCAAAGTATGGCCATCCTAGTAGGTGGGTGAAGTGATATCTTGACCTTGAAAGGAGGCCCTGGAGTTGTTTGGGTTTGACCCTGGCTCTGGCCATGCTTGACCTGCTCTGCTGAGCCTGGCAGTGCCTGCTTTTTTTTTTTTTTTTTTTTTTCTGAGATAGAGTCTAACTTGGTCAACCTTGGTGTAGAGTACTGTGGTGTCTTAGCTCACAGCAACCTCAAACTCTTGGGTTCAAGTGATCCGCTTGCCTTAGCCTCCCAAGCAGCTGGAACTACAGGCGCCTGCCACAATGCCTGGTTATTTTTAGAGATGGGGTTTCACTCTGGCTCAGGCTGATCTCCAACCCATCAGCTCAGGCAATCCATCCACCTTGGCCTCCCAAATTCTGGGATTACAGGTGTGAGCCACCATGCCTGACAGCTTGAACTCAGGAGTTCAAGACCAGCCTGAGCAAGACTGAGAACATGTCTCTACTAAAAATAGAAAAACGAGCCTGCTGTTGTGGCGGGCACCTGTAGCCCCAGCTAACTTGGGAGGTTGAGGTCGGAGTATTGCTTAAGCTCAGGAGTTTGAGGTTACTGCAAGCTATGACACCATAGTACTCTAACCAGTGTGATAGAGTGAGACTCTCCAAAAAAAAAGTAAATATAAAATAAAAATTAAAAAAACACCACCTTTTCAAAAGTTTCAAAGGTGATCTGTAATTAAAACTTAGATTAAAGAAGGACACCTTTGAACAACTGGAGCTAGGACAGTTGGACATCCATAGGCAACACCTTATACAAAATTAACTCAAATGGATCACAGACCTAAACGTAAGCCCCAAACTATTAAACATGTAGAAAGAAGCACAGGTGCAAACGTTAGAGACCTTGGATTAGTAGTGATTTCTTTCTTTCTTTCTTTTTTTTGAGACAGAGTATCACTATGTCACCCTCGGTAGAGTGCCATGGCGTCACGCTCACAGCAACCTCCAACTCTTGGGCTTAGGTGATTCTCTTGCCTCAGCCTTCCAAGTAGCTGGGACTACAGGTGCCCACCACAACGCCCGGCTATTTTTTGTTGCAGTTGCCACTGCTGTTTTTAGCTGGCCTGGGCCAGGTTTGAACCTGCCACCCCCAGGGTATGGGGCCAGCACCCTACTCACTGAGCCACAGACACCGCCCTCCTAGCAGTGATTTCTTAAACATGACTCCAAAAACACAAGTAACAACAAAGCAACAGACAAATTGGACTTCATGGGCAGCACCTGGGGCTCAAAGGAGTAGGGTGCTAACCCCATATACCAAAGGTGGTGGGTTCAAACCCCACCCCAGCCAAAAACTGCAAAAAAAAAAAAGAAAAAAAACAAAACTTAAATTGGACTTCATCAAAATTAGAAACTTTCATGCATCAAAGGACATTAACAAGAAAGTGAAATGATAACCTACTGAATAGGAGAAGATATTTGCAAATTATATATTTCACAGTTATCCAGAATATATAAAGAATCCTGGTTAATTGGGTGGCGCCTGTGGCTCAATGGAGTAGGATGCCAGCCCCATATGCCGGAGGTGGTGGCTTCAAACCCAGCTCCAGCCAAAAAATTGCAAAAAAAAAAAAAAAAAAAAAAGGTGTCCTAGTTGGGAGGCTGACGCAAGAGAATCACTTAAGCCCAAGAGTTGGAGGTTGCTGTGCACTGTGCTGGCACAGCACTCTACCAAGGGCAACATAGTGAGACTCTGTCTCAAAAAAATAAAAAAGAATCCTAGAACTCAACAACAAAAGACAACCCTGTTCAAAAACACCATTTCAAGCAATCCACCTGCCTCAGCTTCCCAGAGTGCTAAGATTGTAGGTGTGAGCCACTATACCCAGCCTAAAAAGACGGTGTTTTTAAACAGTGTGCTCAAGAGGTTATGGCCACCTTCAGCACCCACCCCACCCTTAGCTATAAGAAAGAGGCCTATTAGAGCTAACCAGCACTGTCAGAACTGCTGCCTTCACTGAACTTGAACGAGGATTACTGCTGAGAAAAGGAAGCTCCAGAGTTAGGATAAAACCTTTAGTCTGTCAATGTGGAACCATGACTCCCAGTTAGAAGGAGCCCTTCAACATGAAGGGACTCCAAGCCCTCCCCAGCCTTCTGCTGGTGCAGCCTCAGGCCCCTGGCATGAGAGCAGCGTGCCCTCCATCCACCTTCTAGGGTGGGACAAGGGCACAAAATACCAGGCGCCGAGGGCCAAGAGCCGTGGTTCACGCCTGTAATCCTAGCACTCTGGGAGGCCAAGGCATGTGGATTACCTGAGCTCACAAGTTCAAGAGCAACCTGAGCCAGAGTGAGACTTTGTCTCTAAGACTAGCAGGGCATTGTGGCAAGCGCCTGTAGTCCCAGCTACTTGAGGGGCTGAGGCAAGAGGATCACTTGAACCCAAGAGTTTGAGGTTTCTGTGAGCTGTGACGCCACAGCACTCTACCAAGGGCGACAAAGTGAGACTCTGTCTCAAAAAAAAAAAAAAAAAAAAAAAAATGCCAGGAACCCTGGTCAGGACCCTCATTCTGGCTCCTCCATAACTAAGCAGAAGGTAGCAGGTGGTTGAGGTCCAGGCTCGCCCAAGGACTTCTTTCAGCCACCAGGGGGCGCATTGGGGTTGCCCTGAGACCCCAGGCCTCCTTGGCTGCCTCTGCCCACCAGTTCTGCCCGCTGGCCCTGCCAGGCTGGCTGGCCTTCTGGTCTTCTTCTCCAGCCCCAGCTGGCTGGCACAGGTTTGCTTTTACAAGTAGACTGTACTCCGTGCCTCACAGGGGCTCAGAGCCAGGACAAAGCAAGCCCAGAGCTCTGAGCAAAGCTCAGAGAGATGAATGGGCCTGCCACTGGATAAAGAAAAATTCCTGGACAGTAAGTCCTTGTCAACACCTGCTCTCTCTGCTGTAACTGCAGACACCAAGACCAGGCACAGCAATGGCCCAGGGACATGTTCAAAGCTTCTTCCGTGGCTCATCTTGATCTGTGAACCTTTAAGGGGGGAGCATTTCCTTCCCTGTCATTTCTTGTGCGTTGAGAGCTTTTGTTCAGCCTTTGGAAGGACAAAGGGAAAGAGAAGGAAATAGCTACTGAAAAGGCCAGATGTGCCTCCTCACTCCCCACATGCTAGCACCAAACCCCAGGTCTTCAGCAGCCTTCAGAGCCTCAATGTTCACCCCCTTGAGGCAGCAGCAGGTGCTGGCCAGTCCCTCCCCTCTCGCAGCTGTGTTTGGCATCACCAGCCACAGACCAGGAAAATAAGCAAACCAGGGCTGGGCAGGGCACTTCCTGGGATCAGCCCTGGGGGCACTCTGGAAATGAGCATGACAGAGGCAGCCACAAGTCCGTGTGCACCTGTCTTAAGGGGAACCAGCAGGGGCAGCACCCATAGCTCAGTGGGTAGGGCGCAGCCACATACACTGAGGCTGGTGGATCTGAACCTAGCCAGGGCCAGCTAAAACAATGACAACTGCAACCACGGTGAGAAAGAAAAAAAAGGAAGGGAGGAGGGAAGAAAGGAAAGAAAGGAAAGAAAGAAAGGAAGAAAGAAAAGAGACAGAAAGAAAGAGAACCAGCAGATTCTATGCAAAGCCCCTCATTTGGAGGGTGTCTGGTCAGACTGCCACGTGAGTGGAAAATTTCCCACAGAAGCCTCAAATCAGCTCCCACCAGCCCAAGTGACAACACCTGTTTGCAGGGGTGCTCCGGGGCTATTCAGCAAGAACCAGGGATGCCGCAAAAGGCAGGGTGGCTTGACACCAGGAGTTCAAGGCCAGGCTAGGCAACATAGTGAGACTCCATCTCTAACAAAAAAAAAAAAAAATTTAGCCAGGCGGTAGCATGCACCTGTACTCCCAGCTACTCAGGAAGCTGAGGCAGAAGGATCACTTGAGCCTGAGAGGTAGAGGTTACAGTGAGCTATCACTGGCCTAGATCACACTCCAGGCTGAGCAAGACCCTGTCTCTAAAAAAAAAGAAAAAGAAAAAACTGATTGGCAGCCTGTTTCCAGTCACTCAAAGGGGTCCTTGCTCTGCCAAACTGTCTGTTCCTAGAACACTTTCCATGCAGAGGACTCAGCCCTCTGTCCTCTGATTGTGAGCCTTTGGGACCCTTGTTCCATCTGCTGCCTCCCACCAACCCTCTGCCACCTGAGTCATCAGCCCCCAGTTGAGGGAGGTGCAAGGCAGCGGCTCCACCCCTGAAACGCCAACGTAGCGATGTCAGAACTGGGCATCGTGATGTTTCAGGCCCATTATAGCAGCAAGAGTGACTTAGATTTGTTCAGATCTTTGTGGGGCAAAAAGCCCCTTCACTGGTCCCTGTCCATCTGTATCGCCAGTTCCTAACATTTTTGCTCCTTTTTCATGGTGTGTTGACTGATGAAATGGGCTGTGGGAAAAAGGAGGGGGGCGGTAACTAGTTATGAGCAGGTTCAGGTCTGTCTGTCTCCTCTCTAGCCTGGCTCTTGGGTGGACCTCACTTGTGTACTAGGAGCGGAGGCAGGATCATGTCTTAGAAATCTTGAATGGATACTATTTATGGGTTTTCTCCCACTTCCTTTGTAACTTTTCCCCTAATGAGAGACCTTCACAATCTTCAAGAGTATGAAAGGTACAACAAGAATGTAAAGGTCAAGAATCTAACAAGCTCCTCTTTTATGGAAAGCCCAAACAGCAGAGTTTATGTCAGGCTGAGACTTGGAAATAGAAGTGAGGGAAAGGAGGGACTGCACATTCCCCCTGGGTTGGGGCTGGGGTGACCCAGGGAGAGTGTGGAGCAGGGTGGTCACAGGCTGCCCTTCAAGCCCCCACCGAGGACAGTATGGTGCATCTGATCTAGGGAGAACAGGGGCCTGTGTCAGTGTCCTGTGGCTGCTGTAACAAGTCACCACAAACTGGGTGGCTTAACACAACAAGAATTTATTCTCACAGTTCTCTAGCCCAGAAGTCTGAGATCAAGGTGTCAGCAGGGCCATGCTCTCTCTGAAGACTGATGGTAGTTGTTGGCCATCCTCAGTGTTCCTTGACTTACAGCTGCATTGCCCCATTCTCTGCCACTGTCATCAAGGGGCCTTTGTTCTTGTGGGGCTCCTCACTGTTTCTGCCATTGGATTTGAGGCCCCCCTTGATCCAGCACTGCTTCATCTCCACTTGGTCACACTTGCAAGAACCCTATTTCCAAATGTCCTAGTATATTGGGGCTGCTATAACAAAATCCCTTAAACTCAGTAAGTATGAACAATATAGATTAAGCGCTCATAGTTCTGGGGGCTGGAAAGTCTAAGATCAAGACACCAGTAGGAGTGTCTGGTGGGGGCTGCTCCTCATAGATAACACGTAATATGTGTCTTCTCCTGGTGGGAGGGGCACACTGGCTCACTCAGGCCTCATTATGAGGACACACTGATCCTACTCACCTGGAGACCTAATCATGTCCTAAGGCCTCACACCCTAATGCTATCGCATGGGGATTATGTCTCAGCAGACTCGTTTTAAGGGATAAGCCCTCAGACCACAATACCAAAGACAGTCATATGCACAGGTGCTGCAGGTTAACACTTGAGCATTTCTTTTGGGAGGGCACAATTCAATTCACAGGAGAGCAAAGGGTGGTCACACCAACGTCCTGGGATGCTAAACACAGCAGGCTAGGTTTGTGTGAATAACAAGAGATCAGGGTAGCATAATGGATCAGGTCAAGATTAGTGGGGAATAAGGTCGGCTTAAAGGAATAGGGCGCCGGCCTCATATACTGGAGGTGGCAGGTTCAAACCCAGCCCCGGCCAAAAACTGCAAAAAAAAAGAAATGCAGGGCCAGATCATGTAGGTCTTCACAGGCAGGACGCTGGTGACTCTGAATGAGTTGGGAGCCAGTAGTAGGTCAGAGGGAAGATAGGCAGAATGTGACCTAAGCTTTAAAATGATCATTTGCCCAGAAATCTGAGGTTGCAGTGAGCTATGATGACTCCACTACACAATAGCCAGGGTGACAGAGTGAGACTCTTTCAAATAAAGAAAACGATCACTCCGGTGGCTCTAATGGGAATACCAGCACCATAATCCAGGTGAGAGAAGATGGGGCAACAGGAGTAGACACACCAGACGGGGGTAGGAGGAATGAGAGCCTCCAGGTGTTTTGAGGACAGGATTTGCCAATAGATTGGATGCCAGCTGTGCAAGAAAGGGGACTCAAAGATGACTCTGAGGATGGCTTGAGCACAGGACTTTGAGGTTGCAGTGAACTGTGATGATGCCTCTGCACTCTGGCTGGAGCTACAGGGTGAGACTCTGCCTCGAAAAAAAGATGACTCCAAGGTTGCTGGCTGGGAGCTCTGGAAAGATGGACTTGCCGTCCAGTGAGATAAGGACGTTCAGGGAAGGAGCAGGTTTGAGGGGGAGGAAGGAGAAATTTGGTTTTAGCCCTAATAAGCGTAAGGTGCGCCAGGTAGGCATGTAGATCTGTAAGTCTGGAGTTTGGGGAAGGGGACAGGAGATGTTTATTTTGGGGGGATTTGGGAGGTTTTTTTGGAGACAGACTCACTTTGTCATCCTTGGTAGGGTGCCGTGGCATCATGGCTCATAGCAACCTTAGTCTGTTGGGCTCAAACCACAATGCCTGGCTTATTTTTCTATTTTTTTGTAGAGACAGTCTCACTCTTGCTCAGGCTGGTCTTGAACTCCTGAGCTCAGGCAATACACCTGCCTGGGCCTCCCAAAGTGCTAGGATTACAGGTGTGAACCACCTTGCTCTGCCCAAAATGTATGTATATTTGGGAGATCCAGTATGTAGTTTCATTTACAGCTGTGAATTTGGGGGCCTATGATGGCTACTGAGGCCCCCAGCCCAAGACCTGCTATCCCCAGAAGCCAAGTTGGAACTCTGCTCCTGCCAGGGGCTGGCCTTGCCCTTCCCTTGTGTACCCTTGGTGATAGGCCATCCCACCACAGACCAGTCTGGCCCCTGCACATTAAAAGCTTTCCTGTGCCTGCCAGAAAAAAACAAAACAAAACTGTGAATTTGGATGTGACACTAGAAGTGGCCAGTGTAGAGAGGGAAGAAAACTGAGGACTCGGCCCTGGTGCATTCTAACCTTGGAGGCTGGAAAACTGAAAAGGCAAGCAGTCCCCTGAGCTTCCCACCTCTTAAATGTTTTTGTTGCACTTAACTCTTTAAGTTACAGCGGTTTTGTGTACTGTGAGCAGTAAGATTCTGCACTGACTTGCCCCGATGGTCACAAGAGAGCTGCTTCACCTGCAAGGACCCATCCTGGGCTAACCCCAGCATGTGACCGTTCTGTTGGGCACCACTGTCTTCACTGGTAAAACCGCAGCACTCAACTGAAGTAATTCAAGATGATCCCTTCAAGTCCATTCTCAGAAGTGCAGCAGAATTTACTTACCACCCTGAAAGGAGCATGCTGGAGCTTTCTCCATATTTGCAGACTCCACAGTCACGCTCTGCTCCCAGGAAACAGTCTTACATAGGGAGGGAACAATATTTGTTGACAGACCCATTGTTATAGATAGCTTTGCAGTTCTGACCTTGTTTTCTTTCTTTTCTTTTTTTGAGACAGAATCTCACTCTGTCACCCTGGGTAGAGTGGCATCATCATAGCTCACAGCAACATTAAACTCTTGGGCTTGAGCAATACCCTCGCCTCTGCCTCCTGAGAAGCCGGGACTACAGGTGGCTGCCACAGAGCCTGGCTAGTTTTCCTATTTTTTGGTAGAGTCGAGATCTTGCTCTTGCTCAGGCTGGTCTTGAACTGCTGAGCTTAAGCAATCCACCTGCGTTGGTCTCGCAGCGTGCTGGCATTACAGACGGGAGCCACTGCACGTGGCCCACTTTGCTGTTTTTAATGAGCATCAAAAATCAACTTGTATTCCTCTTCAAGAGATAGATTGACAAACGGGCTGCTGGCTAGAATTTTAAGGATCTGGCTGGTGCATTTCCTAGCATAGGAACAGCCCTGTAAGCATTAGATGCATTTTAACCTTTAGGATTTATTACTTTTTTTTTTTTTTTTTGTAGAGACAGAGTCTCACTTTACCACCCTCGGTGGAGTGCCGTGACGTCACAGGACTCACAGCAACTTCCAGCTCTTGGGCTTCCGTGATTCTCCTGCCTCAGCCTCCCGAGCAGCTGGGACTACAGGCGCCCGCCACAACGCCTGGCTATTTTTTTTTTTTTTTTTTAGTAGAGACAGGGTGTCACTCTTGCTCAGACTGGTCTGAAGTTAGCTCAAGGGTGCCCACCTCAGCCTCCCAGAATGCTAGGATTATAGGCATGAGCCACGGAGCTTGGCAAATTTTTGTGCTTTTAATTATTACTTTCATTAGAAACACAAAGTGTTTTGTTATGAAAGAGATCTTTAAATAATTTTAATTTTTTTCAGCTTTCCTCTTTCATATGAAGAGTCTTATTAATGTGTATTAATGACCAGGAGATACAACTTAGATTACTGATTTCTGAGATTTATAATGAAGGAAAAAAATACTTTCTTTAATAAAAAATCAGTTTGCAGGGCAGCACCTGTGGCTCAAAGGAGTAGGGCACCAGCCCCATATGCCAGAGGTGGTGGACTCAAACCCAGCCCCGGCCAAAAACCTCAACAAAAACAAACAAACAAACAAAAAAACAGTTTGCAGGAGTGGGCCTGGTGGCTCAAGCCTGTAATCCCAGCACTCTGGGAGGCTGAGCCAGGTGTATCATCTAAGTTTAGGAGTTTGAGACTGGCCTGAGCAAGAGCAAGACCCTGTCTCTACTAAAAATAGAAAAACTAGCCAGGTGTTGTAGGGCATCTACAGTCCCAGCTATTTGGGAGGCTGAGGCATGAGGTCCGCTTGAGTCCAACAGTTTGAGGTTGCTGTGAGCTGTGATAATGCCAGGGCACATACTAAGACTCTGTTTCCAAAAAAAAAAAAAAAAAAAATCAATTTGCCACACTGTGAAAGTATCGCATTTATTTGACAAGGTGGTAATTACTTGCTCTAAGGAAATGCTGAAGGGCATCCGGTTTAATCAATGAAGCATTTATAATGTAAAGATCCCATACCCTGAATCAGATCTTTGTAGATAAGTAATAAAGGCAGGGAGGTATTTGTGAAATTATTTGTAAATCAGCCAAGTTAAGAATCAGCCAAATGATCCTATAAAGACTTTAACCTTTTAGATAAGCACTGTTAAAAAATGAACTATAAAATATTGATGAACTTAGTACATGGACGCCTAACGGTAATGAAGCACATTCTTAATAGTCTTGGCGTCTGTTAGGAAAACCTATAACTTCTGCGACACCGTGGAGAGATTGTTTTGGACTCAGACCAACATAATTTAATTAAACTGTGATATTTTACCAGATAAAAACCAAGAATGAACTACTTTTTTATTGCTGTAAGATATAAACAGAACACATAGCAGGGATCTGGGTAGGGGAGATATGTCATCCCATTCAGGGAGAAAGACCTTCCTTGGTCCTTAGAAATTTCAGCATTTGTGAATTTGAAGGTGAATAAATATGCCTCTTGGAGGATAAATTTCTTTTTCCAGAAATGGTCGTGACATCTTATGCCGCCAAATATACAAAAATAAGTGATGATTTATTTCAAACATTTGTTCAACTGAGGTTACTTTTTAATTGTTTTTATGTTGTATTCTTTTGGCATTTAAATGAGAAATCAAGCTGCTAATTTTTCCTACTCAGAATTCTCCAAAAATAATATGACTTTGGAAAGTGCAACTGATTAATGAACATGACCGTGCAAACAGAAATAACTGAAGTACTTGGCTGTTGGTGATATTAAACTTCTGTTTGAGAGGAAAAGATCAGATTTTATTTTCCCAAAATGTAATTTTTTTTATTCCAATTGGAGAAATCTTACTCTTTTGTTGTTGTTGCCCTCAGTAGAGTGCTGGGCATCACAGCTCACAGCAACCTCAAACTGTTGGGTTTAAGCGATTCTCTTGCTTCAGCCTCCCAAGTAGCTGGTACTACAGGCACCCGCTACAAATACCTGGTTATTTTTTTTAGAGACAAGGTCTCGCTCTGGCTCAGGCTGGTCTTGAACTTGTGAGTTCAGGCAGTTCACCCGTCTCAACCTCCCAGAGTGAAAAATCTTACTTTACTCACCCAGATCTGAATTTAGTCCAACCAGATCCATCTAATACATATTCAAGTATTTGGTGGGTTTTTTGTTTTTTTTTCAGTTTTGGGCTGGGGCTGGGTTTGAACCCACCACCTCCAGCATATGGGGCCGGTGCCCTATTTCTTTGAGCCACAGGCGCCACCACTATATTCAAGTATTTGAAATTTCAAATACTGTTGCTACAGGGTTCATATGTCTATGAACATTTGGTCTTTCTGGGCCAGAGAATGAAAACAGAAATGAACTTGATGCATCTTGAGACCCCCCCCTCCCGCTCCAGCCCTGAATTATTCCGTCATCTGATGACTACCGCGGGTAAAGGTCATTCTTCCCGTGATTTTTTAATGAATGGGCTGTTTTGTTCACATCTGTTCTCATGTCATGAGCCAGTGGCCGACCAGCACTTCAGGCTGAGAGCCGTGCAGAACTCCCCCTCCTAGCAGAGGACGGAGCAGCCAGAGCCGTGAGAGCCTCCACACAGAGGAGAGAAGAAGCCCCTAAATCAGCCACTCCTTGGGTTGCCTTGCCCTTGGCAGTGGTTTATAACCTTCTGAGTCACAGACTCCCTCTGAAAATGTCAGGAGAGCTGTGGTCCCACCTTACCCCACAAATGTGTCAGGTGCTCACACATACATATATATCCTTCTTATAAGTTCCAGGGGTTGGCCAGTCTGGGTGGCTCATAGGCTTGTAATCTTAGCATTCTGGGAAGCAAGGCAGGTGGATTGCTTGAGCTCAGGAATTTGAGACCAGCCTGAGCAAGAGCAAGACCCCATCTCTACTAAAAATAACCAAGTGTTGTGGATGATGCCTGTAGTGCCAGCTACTTGGGAGGCTAAGGCAAGAGGATGGCTTGAGCCCAAGAATTGGAAGTTGCTGTGAGTTATGATGATGCCAGGGCACTCTTCCGAGGTGACGAAATGAGATTCTGTCTCAAGAACAAAAACATAATAATAATTTCCAGGGGGCGCCTGTGGCTCAGTGAGTAGGGCGCTGGCCCCATATACCAGAGGTGGCAGGTTCAAACCTGACCCTGGCCAAAAACTGCAAAAAAACAAAACAAACAAACAAAAAAAACAAAAAACAAACAAACAAACAAAAAATAATAATAATTTCCAGGGGCTTATGAGCACTCAAGGAGCCCTTGGAATCAGAATCAGCAACCTTGTCTTAGATGTTAGGAAAACAGGTTCTTTTAAAATACGGTTCACACTCTTTTTTTTTTTTTTTTTTTTTTGAGACTGAGTCTCACTTTGTCACCTGTGGTAGAGTGCTATGGCATTACTCACAGCAACCTCAGACTCTTGCGCTCCAGTGATTCTCTTGCCTCAGCTTCCCAAGTAAGTGGGACTACGGGTGCCCATCACAAAGTCCAGCTATTTTTAGAGATGAGGTCTCACTCTTGCTCAAGCTGGTCTTAAACTAGTAAGCTCAAGCAGTCCACCTACCTTGGCCTCCCAGAGTGCTAGGATATAGGCATGAGGCACCACACCTGGCCATGGTTCACACTCTTTAATTTACTTTTTTTTTTTTTTTTGCAGTTTTTGGCCGGGGCTGGGTTTGAATCTCCCACCTGGGTTTGAACCTCCCACCTCTGGCATATGCGGCCAGCGCCCTACCCCTTTGAGCCACAGGCACTGCCCTCTTTAATTCACTTTTTGAAAGAAATGGGAATAGGCATGCTGGCTCATGCCTATAATCCCAGCACTTTGGGAAGCCAAAGGAGGAGGTAGGCCAGAAGTTCAAGGCCATCCTGAGCAACAAAGTGAGACCCCCTATCTCTACAAAAAGAAAAAAAAAAGAAAAAGAAAAAGAAAAAAAAACTAGCTGAGTGTGGTGACGCGCACCTGTACTCCCAGGTACTCGGGAGGTGGGAAAATCATTTGAGCCCAGGAGTTGGAGGTTGCAAAGAGATCATGCCACTGCACTCTAGGCTAGGGGACAAAGAGAGACTGACTCTGTCTCAAAATGAATTAATTAAATAAATGAGTGCTGTGCACAAACCAATTTAAAGGACCTGTGTGTGAGGATGTAACAAAAATTACTTGCCTTATTCCTCCCCTAAACATTCCTTCTGTGGGTCTTTGATTCTAGAGCCCCACAGTGAAGGCAGGAAGCCAGGAGGGAGTTAGGCCCCAACTAGGGGAGGCCATTTCCTGCCACTGAGTCTGATTCGAATTAATCAGCAGCTGCCAAAGTGAGGTTTGAGGACCCTTTTTCCAAGTCTGTAAGGTCAAAACTAATTTCATAATAGACTCTGACGTTCTCTGCCGCCTTCTCTCATTCTGTCACCAGGGTACAGTGGGATTTCCCAGCGGCTGAATGACCTGCGGTGATGCCATTGCTGTGACAGCTCATGGAATGTGTACTTGTCATTCCCGAGTTTCAAAGACATTTCGTATGATTAACATTAGGAGATATATTTCATCGCAACAAAAGTTCTTTGGCTTGTGGGATTAGCTTCTGAAGGCTGCCATAAAAAAATTCTACAAACTGCTTGGGTTAAAACCACAGAGCCATTTTTGTCTCACGGTTTTGGAGGCTGGATGTCCAAAGTCAAGGTGTCCACAGGGTTGATTCCTTCTGAGGACTCTGGGAGAAAATCCATTTCAACCTCAGTCCCAGCTTCTGGGAACAGCCACCAATCCTGGGTCTTCCTTGGCCTGTAGGTGCATCACTCAGATCTCTGCCTCCATCTTCACATGGCCTCCCTGTGTCTCTGAGTCCTCACACAGACGTCTTATGAAGACATCAGTCACCTTGGATGAGGGTCCCTTCCGGATCCAGTGTGACCTTGTCTCAACTAATGACCTCTGCAATGACCTGTTTCGAAGCAAGATCACATGAAGTGTTAGGACTTCAACATAACTTTTTGGGGGGACACAATTCAACCTATATCAGTATTTAGTAATACTTAAGACCCTGAGACCAAAATGTCTGAGTAGATGATTTTTTTTTTTTTTTTTTTTTTGAGACAGGGTCTCACTTTTTTGCCCTGGGTAGAGTGCCGTAGTGTCATAGCTCACAGCAACCTCAAACTCTTGGCCTCAAGCCATCCTCTTGCCTCAGCCTCCCAATTAGCTGGGACTATAGGCACCTGCCACAACGCCCAGCTATTTTTTAGAGATGGAGTCTTGCTCTTGCTCAGGCTGGTCTTGAACTCTGGAGCTCAAGCTATCCACCCACCTCGGCCTCCCAGAGTGCTAGGATTACAGGAGTGAGCCACTGCACCCAGGCCTTAATTTTTCTATTTTTAGTAGAGCTGGGTCTTGCTCTTGTTCAGGCTGGTCTGAGCTCAGGCAATCCACCCGCCTCAGCCTTCCAGAGTGCTAGGATTACAGGAGTGAGCCACCGTGCCGGTCTCTAAGGTAGATTCTAATGGATTCTAACTGTGTAGCTTCTGTTCTTCACACAGCTTTGTATTCTTCTCACCTTTTTGTTTAATGGCATTTGTACGTTTGTGCCGTCCTATAGGTCTAAGAGCACCAGTTAGAGCCTGGACTAAATGGGGCAGTCTCTTTGTCATTTCTTGTTTACCTCTGTAAAGACCCTTGTATTGGTTTGTGGATGTTTATATTTGTCCTCTAAGAAGCAAAATATCAATTTGGAAAAAGGGTGTGTTATAAACTGAAGGTATCAGCTGTCCCCAATCCATGTGGGATTAGACGTACGTACAGATCCCAGAGCTTTTTGCCTTGGGATTAATGGCAGAAGAAAATGTTCATCATGCTGAACAGGAGTAGATTTCAAAGAGCTGTTTTTTAAACTGAGTCTTAACTCCCATTAAATTCAGTTTTGAGAATATGAGGTCCTATGCAAAGCCAACGAAAGCCTTGTTTACTGGGTAAAGGGCACTTGTCACTTCTTTAATGTTGCTGAGCTTATCTCTTCTGGTGAAAAGGTCTTTGTATGTGGAGTGCCAGGGATTTGTCTTTAAAAATATGGAGAAGAAAGGAAAAGTGGGTTTTTGTAATATTATAAGGATCCTGTGGCTACTATTTGTTCTCTTGAAAAATTTTATACTTGATCTTATCCAAAAGTCAGAGAAGGGAACTTGAAAAATTTTAATAACTTTTCATTAACGAGTTAAATATAAAGAATAATAGACAGATTTAAAAAATGTTCTTTTCATATTTTCTTTGGATATTTTCTAAAGACGTAAAATATTACAACTACAGCTCAAGTGTTTTTCTTATGCCACATTCTTTCCACCCTCCCCAGAGGTAATCTATCCTGAAGTTGGTATGACTTTTTTTTTTGCAGTTTTTGGCCAGGGCTGGGTTTGAACTCGCCATCTCTGGCATATGGGGTTGGTGTCCTAATCCTTTGTGCTACAGGCGCCACCCAAGGTTTGACTCTTTTTAGTGAATATTTATATATTTTTATTCTCTATCTATGTATCCATATAATATATATGGCATTGTTTAGTGTATTTTTATAATTCATCTAAATGGCATCATTCTATGAATATCATTTTGGATATTACCTTTTTCCTTCAACATTTTGTTTCTTAGGGGTGTTGCCTGTGGCTCAGTGAGTAGGGCACCAGCCCCAAATACCGAGGGTGGTGGGTTCAAACCTGGCCCTGGCCAAACTGCAACAAAAAATAGTGGAGCATTGTGGCAGGTGCCTGTAGTGCCAGCTACTTGGGAGGCTGAGGCAAGAGAATTGCCTAAGTCCAGGAGTTGGAAGTTGCTGTGAGCTGTGATGCCACAGCTCTCTACCGAGGGCGATGGAGTGAGACTCCGTTTCTTAAAAAAAAAAAATTATGTTTCTTAGATTTTTTTTTTTTTTTGAGACATAGTCTCACTATGTTGCCCTCAGTAGAGTGCTGTGGCCTCATAGCTCACAGCAACCTCCAACTCTTTGGCTTAGGTGATTCTCTTGCCTCAGTCTCCCAAGTAGTCTTTGATTTTTTTTTTTTTTTTTTGCATCACTACATGTATCTTATCTTCACTTATTCTTTCTTTCTTTCTTTTTTTTTTTTGAAAGGACTTGAATTTATTTATTTATTACTTTTTGTTGTTGTTGTTGTTGTTGCAGTTTGGCCCGGGCTGGGTTCAAACCCGCCACCCTTGGTATATGGGACCGGTGCCCTACCCACTGAGCCATAGGTGCCGCCCCTTCATTTATTCTTTCTAATATTCTTCCTTTCTCCCTGTATTTCCCTGTATTCCCTGACCAATGTCATTTTTCATATCTCTTAAGAACTTCTTTTAACATTTCTTATAAGGTCTATTGGCAACAAATTCCCTCAATTCTTGCTTGTCTGAGAAATTCTTATTTCTCCTTTAATTTTGAAGTGTACTTCCCCTAGATATAGAATTTTAGATTGGTGAGTTTTTCTTTCAACACCAAATATTCCAGTCCACTTTCTTCTTGCTTGCACGGTTTATTAAGAAAAGTCCAATGTAGCCAGTTGCAGTGGCTCACTTCTGTAATCCCAGCGCTTGGGAGGCCGAGGCAGGTGGATTGTCTGAGCTCATGGGTTGGAGACCAGCCTAAGCAAGAGTGAGACTCCCATCTTTACTTTTTCTTTTTGAGACAAAGTCTCATTATGTCACCCTCACAGCTCACAGAAACCTCAAATTCCTGGGCTTAAGCAATTCTCTTGCCTCAGTCTCCCAAGTAGCTGGGACTACAGGCGCCTGCCACAATGCTCAGCTATTTTTTTTTTTGTAGTCGTCATTATTGTTTTTAGCAGGCCTGGGCCAGACCCACCGGCCCCTGTGTATGTGGCTGGCTCCCTAACTACTGAGCTGAACCAAGACCATGTCTCTAAAATATAGCTGGGTGTTGTGGCAGGCACCTGTAGTCCCAGCTACTTGGGAGGCTAAGATAAGAGAATCTCTTGAGCCCAAGAGTTTGAGGTTGCTGTGAGCTGTGACGCCATAGCACTCTACTGAGGGTGACAAACCGAGATTCTGTCTCAAAAAAAAAAAAAAGACATAGTCTAACCTACTATTTAAAAGGCCCACTGCCTGGTATATTGAGAAGAGACCATGGGAGGATAGCAGTAGAAGCAGGCAGACCAGCAGTTAGGAGGCCCTTAAGATAATCTAGGGGGGCAGCGCCTGTGGCTCAAAGGGGTAGGGCACCAGTCCCATATGCTGGAGGTGGTGGGTTCAAACCCAGCCCAGGCCAAAAAAAAAAAAAAAAGGAAAAAAAGATAATCTAGGAAAGTGAGGATTACGACTTGGACGAGGGTGTTAGTGTTAGGTGGTGAAGAGTCACCTTCTGGACAGTATTGGACGGTAGCGCCGACAGAGCTTTTCTGGTAGACTTGATGTGAATGTGAGAGACTTGAAGCCTTTAGTCTGAACAGATGGAAGGATTGAGTTGCCATTTACTGAGATAGCAAAGACCTCAGGTGAAGCAGGTACGTAGTTTTGAACATGTCAGGTTTGATTTTCCTCCTCCAGGTGGAGATGTCAAATGTGCTGTCGGGTATATGAGTCTGGGGTTCAGGGGGAAGGTCTGGGCTGGTCGTATGTATTTGAGACTCATTCGCAAGTGGATGTTTTATTTTTTTCAGACAGAGTTTTACTATGTTGCCCTCGGTAGAGTGTCACAGCTCACAGTAACCTCAAACTCTTGGGCTTAAGCAATTCTCTTGCCTTAGCCTCCCAAGTAGCTGGGACTCCAGGTGTCTGCCACAACGCCTGACTATTTTTTGTTGCAGTTGTCATTGTTGTTTAGCTGGCTCGGGCTGGGTTCGAACCTGCCAGCCTTGGTGTACGTGGCTGGCACCTTAATCACTGAGCTACGGGCCCTGAGCCTTGTTTTGTTTTTAAACCGAGTCTACCTGTCTTCTCAGGTAGAGGGCAGTGACATCATCATAGCTTACTGCAATCTCAAATTTCTGGACTTGAGCAATCTTGCTTCAGTTTCCCAAGTAGCTGGACTCCAGACACACATTATCATGCCAAGCTAATTTTTTCTATTTTTGGTAGAGACACGAGACTCACTCTTGCTCAGGTCACAAAGTCCTGACCTCAAGTGATCCTCCTGCCTTGGCTTCCCAGAGTGCTAGGGTAATCCTATAACAGGTGTGGGCCCCTGTGTCCACTGGCAATTGGATGGTCTTTAAAGGCATGACAGTGAATGACATCAACAAGGGACTGAGTCTGTGTAGAGAAGATCAAGGACTGAGCTGAGGGTTCCAACGTTAATAGACTGAGGAGGAGAGAAAGAATCATTCAAACAATTGTCAAGGATGGAGCAGTAATCAGGCCTATTAAATGGTGCCAAAAGATCAAGAAGGTGGAGGACTGAGAATTAGCTCTTCTTTTTAGCACCATGGAGCTCACTGGTGATGCTGATAAGAAAAATTAGGCGGAGGGTGGTGCCTGTGGCTCAGTGAGTAGAGCACCGGCCCCATATACTGACGGGGGCGTGTTTGAACCGGGCCCGAGCCAAACTGCAACAAAAAAATAGCCAGGGGTTGTGCTGGGCGCCTGTAGTCCCAGCTACTTGGGAGGCTAAGGCAAGAGAATCGCCTAAGCCCAAGAATTGGAGGCTGCTGTGAGCTGTGATGCCATGGCATTCTACAGAGGGTAACAAAATAAGACTTTCTAAAAAAAAAAAAAAAAAGAAAGAAAGAAAAAGAAAAAGAAAAATTTGGTGGAGAAGTTGAGTCAAAGTAAGACTGGAATGGATTTAAATGAAAATAAGGGAGCATTGTGGTAGGTGCCTGTAGTACCAGCTACTCAGGAGGCTCAGACAAGAGGATCACTTGAACCTAAGAGTTTGAGGTTGCTGTGAGCTGTGATGCCACAGCACTCTACCCAGGGCAACAAAGTGAGACTCCGTCTCAAAAATAAATAAATAAATAAAAAGAGAGAATAAGAAAAAGGAATTGAAGACAGCAAATACAGATTATTGTTTTAAAGGCATTTTAAAAAAAAATTTTTTATTTTTAATTTCAGCTTGCTTGTTCATTCTTTGTTTGAAGTACTCTTTTTTTTTTGTTCATTTTCTTCTTCCTCTGGCGGTGCTCTTTCCCGTTGCCTCCCCAGTAGCTAGGATTACAGACGCCTACCACAACCTCTGGCTGTTTTTGATGTTAGTAGAAACGGGGTCTTACTCTGGCTCACTGCTGCTCATACTGGTCTTGAACCTCTGAGCTCAGGCAATCCACCCGCCTCGGCCTCCCACAGTGCTGGGACTACAGGTGTGAGCCACCGCCCGGCCTGTTTTAAAGGCATTTTGCTTCCCAAGGGAGCAAAGAAACAGTGCGTAACATGTATAGGGAAGAGGGAAGGAGGAAACATCTTATATTCTAACGGGAATAATCCAGCAAAGAGCAGAAAGCTGACGTAGCAGAGAGAGAGAGGAGAGGAGAGGATGTCTGAGCGATAGCCTTGAGTAATGAGAGGAGATGGGATCGAGGGCACAAGCAGAGGGCTGGGCTTTGATGGGAATGGAGATGATTCATTTGTAGTAGCGGGCAGGAAGCTAGCGTGTGGGATTTAGAGAAGGACAGATAGATGTGGGGAGCGGGGAGCCTGTGCACTTTCTCTGCTGCTTGTGTTGATGTTCACAGTGCCATCACTGAGAGGAGGGAAAGGAGGAAGTGGTGGAGGTTTGAGCAGAAAGGAGAGCTCGTGAAGTAACTGGATGATAAACCAGGAGGGAAATTAACATGGATGACTCTTTGGATGAGTGTCGTATATGGCTGGTTGCCAGGGGGTGCGAAGAGTCCCTTTGAGGTTTGTGGTCACAAATTTGTACCAGCGTGATGCCTCATTTGGCTGGACAGGTGCACGGACAGCTGCCGGTGCAGGTACCTAGGAGGCAACAAATTGGAATTTTCTCCAAGGTTGTGGTTTTGCCCAGGGAATATTAGGGAGCATGAGGGCAAATTGCTAAGGGTGGGTATAGAGGAGAGAGAACTGACCTGGAATGTAAACAGAATTTCCTGGAATTGACCATGGAATGTAAACAGGGAATTATTACGTCTAATGGAATAATAATTAGGGTAAAAGAGACTAAGAGGAGGGAGGACACGGAGTCACTGATGATATGATAGTAGGACTGGTTCAGATTTGTCTTAGGGAGCTAAGAATCTGCCTTTACAAGGAGAATTCTTCACAAACACACAGATACAGACCATTATGTATACATGATCTAACTACATGTTCCCAGGAAATATTTAAAACAGTGCCTATACCTTTGTATACTTAATATTTGTCTGGTTCCTGTGTAAAAATGGGTTAATGTAAGCATTATAGGATGAAGCATTTATTTTACACAAAGTAAAGAGGAAATGATTTGATGTATTTCAGTGACTTTAGCTAAGTGGTTTTTTTTTTTGTTGTTCTGTCATATTAATTCAAGCAGCTTAAAATGTTGCTGAGGACAACATTTAAAATGAGCTGGGCACAGTGGCTTGTGTCTGTAGCTACTTGGGAGGCTGAGATGGGAGGATGACTTGAGGCCAGAAATTTGAGACCAGGCTGGGCGATGTAGCAAGACCCCATCTCTTAAAAAAAAAAAAAAAAAAGAAAAAAAGCCAGGCTTGGTCGCTTATGCCTGTAATCCTAACACATTGGGAGGGTGAGGCAAGAGGATTGCTTGAGCTCACGAGTTCCATACCAGCCTGAGCAAGCGTGAAACTTTGTCTCTACTAAAAATAGAAAAATTACCCAGGCATGATGGCTCACGCCTGTAGTCCCAGCTACTGGGGATGCAGAAGCAGGAGGATCACTTGAGTCCATGAGCTTGAGGCTGCAGTGAGCAGCTCCGAGGATGCCACTGGGTGAAGTGAGACCTTGTACAATTTTTTTTTTTTGTTAAGGGGAAATAGATGAGCAAGTAGAAATGAAAATGAGCATTGGTTATTTATTTAGATTCCCTCGAGTCCCTCTGAATTTAAGAACAGTCCTGAAAAGTAAAAAGGTGGTAGGATCAATGTGTTAGATGTCCCACAGGGGTCAAAGTACTGTTGTAATCCAGATAATGGAGGAATGACGAAAGAGCTAGAAGTAGGTGTTTGGGGCATGTGATGCTTGCCATAGAAATTAAGTAAGAGTTGCAGGTTTTTAAAATATAAGGTTTAGGGTAAAATAGACTAGGCGCACTGGAGGAGAGAAGTTCAAGTTCAAGAGGCTAGGTTGTTGATATGTCCTTATCCTCATAAGGATGGTTGGTTTGTTTTTTTTTACAGACACAGAAAGTAACACATATTGATGAGTAAGTAGAGAAAATGGAATCCTTGTGCAGTGTTGGTGAGAATGTAAAATAGCGCAGCTGCTATGGAAAACAGTGTGGCAGCTCCTCAAAAATTAAAAATAGAATTACCGTATAGCCCAGAAGTACCACTCCTAGGTATATACACAAAAGAATTGAAAGAAGAGCCTCAAAGAGATACTTTTATGCCCATGATCACAGCAGCATTATTCATATTAGCCAAAAAGTGGAAGCAGCCCAAATGCCCATCACCGGATGAGTGGATAAACAAAGTATAGTTATGTATGTCCGGTGGAATAATATTTAGCCTTAAACAGGAAAGAAATTCTGATACATAGTAAAACTTGAGCCCTGTTATGGACCAAATTGTATTTCCTCAAAATTCATATGTTAAAACATTGACCCTCATTGTGACTGTATTTGGAGGCAGGGCCTTTAAAGAGGTATTTAAGGTGAAATGAGGTCATTAGAGTGACACCCTAATTTGAGGGGACTGGCGTCCTTATAAGAGGAGGAAGGGACACTGGATGTGCTTATGCATAAGGAAAGGCCATGTGAGGACAGCGAACTCTGCCACACACAGGCCAAGGAGAGAGGCCGCAAGAAAACCAGCCCTGCTTGCACCTTGATTTTTGTAAACTTATAGCTTCCAGGACTGTAAGAAAATTAATTTCTCTTGTTTAAGCCACACAGATTGTGGTGTTTTGCTATGGCAGCCCTTAGCAAACTAACATAAGGACAGTATGTTAAGTGAAACAAGCCAGGCACAAAAAGACAATACTGCGGGACTTCATTTATACGAGGTCTCTAGAGAGGTCAAACTCACGGAAAGTAGAATGGCAGTTGCTGGAGACTGGGGCCCTGTGTTTCAGGAGTCATTTTTTTTTTCTTGTGAGACAGAGCCTCACTTTGTTGCCTTGGGTAGAGTGTCATGGCATCAACATAGCTCACACTAACCTCAAACTCTTGGGCTGATGAGATCTACTTGCTTCAGCCTCCCCAGTAGCTGGGACGACAGGTACCTGCCATGACACCCGGCTAATTTTTTGTATTTGCTAGGAATGAGGTCTCACTCTTGCTTAGGTTGGTCTCAAACTCCTGAGCTCAAGTAATCTACCTGCCTCAGCCTTCCAGAACGCTAGGATTATAGGCAAGAGCCATCATGCACAGCCATATACTCTCTTCTCTTTGAGACAGAGTCTTACTCTGTTGCCCAGGATGGACTGCTGTGGTGTCAGCCTAGCTCACTGCAACCTCAAACTCATGGGTTTAAGTGATCCTCCTGAGGACAGTATAATAAGATCTTTTGAGAGAGAAAGGGAAATCACATTCACATAGCTATAATTATGGCATATTGTTACAATTCTGATTTAGTTATTTATTTATAGAGAGAGTCTCACTCTGTGCCTTGGGTAGAGTGCTTACTGCAACCTCAAACTCTTGGATTCAAATAATCCTCTTGTCTCAGCCTCCGGAGTACTGGACTACAGGTGCCAGCCATCATACCCAGCTACTTTTTCTATTTTTTAAGTAGACCAACCTTTGCTCAGGCCAGTCTCAAACTCCTGAGTTCAGGTGATCCACCTGCCTCAGCCTCTCATAGTACAAGGATTACAGGTGTGAGCCACCATGCCCACCCTCAGAATGTCTTTTCCAGACATAGTTTTGCCTTTTCCGCACTGTCAAACAGTTGGAGTCACACATAGATTGGTTTCTTTCGTGTAGTAATATGCCAATAAGGTTCCTCCATGCCTTCTTGTGCCTTGTATTCCTTTTTAGTGCAGAATAATATTCCATTGCATGAATATAATACAGTTTATCTGTTCACCCATGGAAGCACACATTTTTTTTTTTTTTTTTTGGCTGAGGCTGGGTTTGAACCTGCCACCTCCGGCATATGGCGCCGGCACCCTACTCCATTGAGCCACAGGCGCAGGCCCCCACCCCTTTTGAGATAGAGTTACTCTGTCGCCCTCTGTAGAGTGGCCTCCAACCTGTGGGCACAGGAGATCCACTTGCATAGGCCTCCCAGAGTGCAAGGATTGCAGGTGTGAGCCACCATGCTTGGCCTCACGGAAGCAAATCTTGGTTGCTCCGCATTAGAACACTCTAAGATTAAGAAAGAGTGAATGTAGTAGAATTTATTCTGGAGGTTGGAGTATTAGAAGGAGACATTTGGGGTTGAGAGAAATGGGAATGCAGATATTTTGAAATCAAGGTTCCTTGAAGGTTGAGCAAAAAGAAAGCACTGAAGTGAGTGTCCCAGGCATGTCCACATGGACACTGAAGCTCTGATGGCACAGGCGAATTTCTGTTTCCTCTTGGTTGCAGTTATTTGCCTGTTTGTAAAGATGCCTTGAGTTGAAGAAATAGCACCTGCTGCATCAATGTTATAATACAATTAAATTCCAGATCCCCCCAATACAATTTTAGAATCTAAAATATATTTTCTTTGGTGAGGAGACTCCTCGTTCCAAGGGCCCTTTATGAGCAATGTGAGTATTGCTTGTTTGGCATTTAGTCAAAATAGGATTTATGGATAGTTTTTAACTCCCCATTTTTAAGGCCTCATTATTACTAGAAAATAACACCTTTCCTCCAAGCTGAACCTAAGTAATTTACCAGTAGAGCTGTATGAAATGTTTATTGTGAAATGCAGCTTCCCCCAGGGTGGAATTGGTGGCTCTTTGGCTCTCCATTAACAGTGGGAAGCTGTTTATTTTTAATTTTAATTTTTTATTTTTTTGAGACAGTGTCTCAAGCTGTCACCCTGGGTAGAGTGCTGTGGCATCATTGCTCGCAGCAACCTCCAACTCTTGGGCTTAAGCAATCCTCTTGCCTTGGTTTTTCTATTTTTAATAGAGCTAGGGTCTTGCTTTTGCTCAGGCTGGTCTTGAACTTGTGAGCTCAGGCAATCCACCTGCCTTGGCCTCCCAGAGTGCTAAGATTACAGGCGCGAGCTTGGACAGCTGTTTATAACAGGAAGTGTGGCAGGAAGACAGTGGGAGGAGGACTCCTGATTATCAAACTTGGAATTGGGCCAAGACAATGAAAATCGGCATCTCCTCCCCTTAATTCTTTCACAAGCCCTATGAGACTTTTAATAACCACAAGTGGTTAGGAATCAGATGCTGGGTTTAGATCTCATCCAAAAGGCATCCTAGTGCCCCAGACAACATGCTGTGGCATTGACTAAGTGTGACTCAAAGGGAAGAGCATCCCCCTCCCTCGCTGAGTCTGATGTGGTTCAGTGAGGCAGGGTTTCTTTAAGATCTAGCTGTAAGTGTGTTGGTAAGCAGATCTACTTTTACTTTGGCCGAAATAAAATTCCTCCCAGTCTGAAGTTGAACTGGGAGCCCTAAGTTGCTAATTCACAGTAAATCACATCCAAACAAAGGAAACCGATTTCGGAGTTTTACTCCTTTGTTTTGAAGAGCTGTCTCACCTCTGCACGTGTGTGCTCTCACTGGAAACGTGCCCTGAAGTAAGCCCACTATCTCCCATTTCTCCATTCCAATCTGATGACCGATGACGGGACTCTCCAAAGCAACTGGGGGTTAGTTACCTGGCCTGAGGGAAAAGACTAGAGTGGGAGACACTCTGATTGGCAGTAAATTAGAGTCAAAGCCTGCTGTGGGTAAATGCAAAGTGAGCTAAGCACAGCAGAGGGGGCTTTTTGGGAAGAAGGATGTGCTGCTCGCTGCTCAACCTGAAAAAGTGCAACGGGAGAGAGCTGAAGCTCATTATTGGCTTGTATTTGCACTACATAAACTTGGAAGCCAATTTCATAGAAAATGCCTAGAAACAAGCTTCAGTCTGTTACAAGGCTTGCTACAGTACCCTAGTTCTGCTTAAGGCATTTTAGGGGAAAATAATTTACATGTTCTAAAGCTTGAGTACTTCTGGTGAATTACGAAGGCTAGTTACCAGCCATATGTTCAAAGAACTTGAATTCTTTTTTCTTAATTATGAAAATTATCCATGCTTGATATGAAAAGAAAAAAAAAATCAAACAGAATAGAGTTGAATGAAATCAAAAGTCAGTCTCCCGTTCCCTCCTTCTCCATTCCAGGCCAAGTGGGCTCAGTGTGAACAGTTTTTTGCAGGAAATGCATAGACAAATTTGTTCTTTTAAAAATACAAATAGGGGCGGCGCCTGTGGCTCAAAGGAGTAGGGCACTGGCCCCATGTGCCAGAGGTAGTGGGTTCAAACCCAGCCCTGCCAAAAACTGCAAAAAACAAACAAAAAAATAGAGTTATACTTTGCATAATCGTTGTGTGACTTGCTTTTTGTCATTGAACTTTGAATCCTGATTATTCTTTCTTTTTTTTGGAGACAGGGTCACTCTGTTGCCCCCAGGTAGAGTGACATGGTGTCATCCTATCTCACTGCAACCTCAAACTCTTGAGCTCAAGCAATAATCCTGCTTCAGCCTCCCAAGTAGCTGGGAGTACAAGTGCCCACCATAAAAACTGGGCTAATTTTTCTATTTATGTAGGGATGGGTTAGAGGCAGGGGAGTCTCACTCTTGCTCAAACTGGTCTCAAACTTCTGAGCTCAAGGGATCCTCCCTTCTTGGCCTCCTGGAGTGCTGGGATTATAGGCTTGAGCCACAGTGCCTGGCCTATCATTAGCAATTCAGATTTACCTCATTCTTTTATTTATTTATTTACTTTTTGAGACAGAGTCTCACTCAGTCACCCTGGGTAGAGTGTTATGGCCTCACAGCCCACAGCAATCTCAAGCTCTTGGGCTTAAGCGATTCTCTTGCCTCAGCCTCCCAAGTAGCTGGGACTATAGGCGCCCACCACAGCGCCCAGCTATTTTTAGACATGGGGTCTCCCTCTGGCTCAGGCTGGTCTTGGAACCTGTAAGCTCAGGCAATCTACCTGCCTCAGCCTCCTGGAGTGCTAGGATTACATGAGTGAGCCACTACGCCTGCCCCCCCACCCCCTTTTTTGAGGAAGAGTCTCAAACTGTCACCCTGGGTAGAGTGTCATGGTGTCATAGCTCACAGCAACCTCCAACTCTTGGGCTCAAGTGATCTTCGTGCCTCAGTTTTTCTATTTTTAGTAGAGACAGGGTGTCACCCTTGCTCAGACAGGTCTCGAACTTGTGAGTTTAAGCAATCCACCTATCTTGGCCTCCCACAGTGTTAGGATTACAGGCATGAGCCACCATGCCCAGCCAAATCTCAAATTCTTGAGTTTAAGTGATTCTCTTGCCTCAGCCTCCTGAGTAGCTGGGACTACAGGCCCCCACCACAATGCCCAACTATTTTTTTTTTTTTTTTTTTTTTTAGAGAGGAGATCTCGCTCTGGCTCAAGCTGGTCTCAAACTCCTGAGTTTAGGCAATCTGCCCGCCTCGGCCTCCCCAAGTGCTGGGACTACAGGCATGAGCCATTGTGCCCGGCCACCTCATTCTTTTAAAAGCTGTAAAGTATCATATATTTGTACTATAACTTATTAAAAGAGTCTTTGCGTCAGCCTGAGCAAGAGTGAGACCCTATCAGAACTAAAAATAGAAAAGTTAGCCAGGGGTGGGAGTAGATGCCTGTAGTCCCAGCTATTCAGAGGGCTGGGGCAGAAGGACTGATTTAGCCTAGGAGTTTGAGCTAGGCTGATACCTCAGCACTCTAGCCTGGGCAACAGGTGAAGCTCTGTCTCAAAAAACAACCCCCAAATTTTAGCTGATGGATATTTGAGTTTTTCCAGTTTGCACTATTATAAATAATTTTGTAAGCCTTTTGTATATCTTTGTATTCTTATGCAAGATCTTTGCAGAAGGGCTTTCTAGCAGCAGAATTGCTGGGTCTAACATTTTGATAGTGTCAAATTGTAGTCCAAAAAATGAAACAATTGCATTTTTACCAACAGTGAATCAGCCTGCCTGTATTCCCTTATCTTTATCAACCCTGGATATTATGAAGCAAAAACAAAGATTCTTAGTCTAATGGATGATTTTTTTTTTTAGAGATAGAGTCTCACTTTGTCGCCCTTGATCGTGTGCTGTGGCATCCCAGCTCACAGCAAACTCCAGCTCTTGGGCTTAGGTGATTCTCTTGCCTCAGCCTCCCAAGTAGCTGGGACCACACTTCTGGCACCTGCCGGGCTATTTTGTTGTTGTTGTTGCAGTTTGGTTGGGGCCAGGTTGGAACCCCCCCACCTGCAGTATATGGGGCCAGCACCCTACTGATTGAGCCACAGGTGCCACCCCTAACAGACGATTTTTATTTATTTATTTTTTTTGAGACAGAATCTCACTATGTCACCCTTGGTAGAGTGCTGTGACGTTACAGCTCACGGCAACCTCAAACTCTTGGGCTTAAGTGATTCTTTTGCCTTAGCCTCCTGAGTACAGGTACCCGCCACAACGCCAGGCTAGTTTTTGGTTGCAGTTGTCATTGTGTTTAGCAGGCCCAGGACAGTCTCAAACCTGCCACCTTCAGTGTATGTGGCTGAGCTATGGGAGCTGAGCCCTAAGAGATGATTTTAATTTGCCTTTACTTCATTATATGATCTTTATTGAACATGTATTTGGTGAAATTTTGTTCATGTATTTTGTCCATTTTTCTATTAAGTTTTTTCCTTACAGATTTTTGTTTGTTTTTTTTAGAGACAGTCTTACTTTGTCACCCTGTGTAGCTCACAGCAACCTCCAGCTCTTGGGCTTAGGTGATACTCTTGCCTCAGCCTCTCAAGTAGCCGGCATCTGCCACAACGCCTGGCTATTTTTTTGTAGTACTTTGGTGGCGGCTGGGTTTGAACCTGCCACCTTTGGTATATGGGGCCGGCGCCCAACTCACTGAGCCACAGATGCCATTTTCTTATAGATTTGAAAGGATTCTTTTTATTAAGGAAGTTAACCCTTGCCTATACGTTTTTATTTTTTTGAAAGAGTCTAATGCTGTCGCCCTGGGTAGAGTGCCGTGGTGTCATAGCTCACAGCAACCTCTAACTCTTGGGCTTAAGCCAGTGGTTTTCAACCTTCCTAATGCGGTGACCCTTTAATACAGTTTCTCATTTTGTGGTTACCCCCCCAATCATAAAATTATTTTTTGTTGCTTCTTCATAACTATAATTTTGCTACTGTTATGAATTGTAATGTAAATATCTGATATGCAGGAGACCCCCAAAAGGGTTGCCACCCACAGGTTGAGAACTGCTGGCTTAAATGATCCTCTTGCCTTAGTTTTTCCTCTTTTTAGTAGAGACAAAGTCTCACTTTTGCTCAAGCTGGTCTCGAACTTGTGAGCTCAAGCAATCCACCTGCCTTCGTCTCCCAGAGTGCTAGGATTACAGCCGTGAGCCACCATGCCCGGCCCTCTTGCTTATAGATTTTGAAAATAATCCCTCCCAGTTTGTCTGTTTCCTGCATTGCTATGGTGTTTCTGTGCCTTATAGAGAGGTATTTATTCATTAAAATTTATTGGTGTTTTTTCCTTTATGGCTTCTGGGTTTCCTGTCATGTCAGAAAGAGCTTCCTCAATCCATGATGTGAGAAAATTTTAGTATTCCTCTAATACTCTTATGGTTTCATTTAAAAAAATTATGAAATATTTGGCATATACACAAGAATGTATATATTAAAAAAGATGACTTAAATCCATGAACTTTATGGACACCCTGTTTATGGTGTATGTAGGCTACTGAGGGCAAAAATAAACACCAAAAACCCAAGAAATAATGGTTTAGTGGTTTCATTTCTTATTTAATTATTATTATTTTTTGAGACAAAGTCTTACTTTGTCGTCCTCGGTAGAGTGCCATGATGCCATAGCTCCCAGCAGCCTCAAACTCTTGGGCTCAAGTGATTCTCTAGCTTAAGCCTCCCAAGTAGCTGCAACACCCAGGTATTTTTCAGAGACAGGGTCTCCTTCTTGCTCAAGCTGGTCTCTCAACTCCTGAGCTCAGGCGATCCACCCGCCTCAGCCTTCCAGAGTGCCAGGCATGAGCCACTGTGCCTGACCCGGTTTTTCTATTTAAAAAATATCCACCTATAATTTCTTTTGGGGGTGTTAGGAGTAATATGAATCTACATTTTTTGTGTGTCTGTGTATTTTATTTTCCTACATAGCTATTTCATTGTCCCAACATCATTTACTAAATAATCCCTCTTTCCCATTTTCTTTTAAATACCAATAGTGATGTGATCTCTGTAAACAACAAAAAAATAATTTATGTTTAGTAAAATACATAACAGTAGTCCTTGATGTTTTCAGTTTCAACAACCAAGGTAATTGTCATTATTAAAAGTTTGTTTGAAAAAAGAATAAACTTTTTCCTAATTTCATAATGGGGAAAAAAAATCCCAAGAGATATATGACCTCTTTAATCTCCAGCTAGTTATTTAACTTCCTGAAGCCCCAGTTCCTTGACTTTGAAAATGGAAATAATAACAATACACTTCATGATGTCAGCAATAAGTGGACTAAAGAATGTAACATCCTGGGCACAGCGTAATAAGCTTTCAATCAATGATTTAAGAATTGTTTTTACTAAGAAGGTTATTGTTACTATATTATCAGTTTCTCAGATCCTTGGGAGTCCATACTCTCTGGCTTTATGGCTAGAACACAATTCTTGTGTGTGATTGCTATAAATTGGCCTACTTCACTGATTTTATAATCTGATACTTTAATATTATGCTTTGTCATCATGTGGAATTTTGAGACTTCCCAATTTAAATTTTTATAAATGGAACTAAATGTACAAGCTTTTCTGTAGATAAATATTACTAACTATAAATTTTATAGATAAATTTTACAATGTTTTTGTAAAAAACATGCATTTAATTGCTACTAATGATTTTTAACGTAATAAATTGTCATTTCTATAATACCGATCACTAATGCTATAGTAAATGTTCTTTCCTAATCTAGACAGCCTTTGTCTTCCCTGCTGAATGGCAGGGCAGGATCCACTAGTGTCCTCTTGGAAGTGGTCTACTTGCCTGCCCCAGAGCTAAGTTTATTAGAAAGAGTACTCCTGTAAATACAGATTTTGATGGAAACTGAACCCATTTAACAGATACTCTTTATCCCTCATTATTTCCCAACTGAAATCAAATAGTTCCGTCCATATCCAGAATGTTGAAAGCAGTTTTACTGAATTTGTTTTAAAATTCAGTTTCTTGTTGGGTGTAGTGGCTCCAACCTATAATCCTAGCACTCTGGGAGGCCAAGGCATGTGAATCTCTTGAGCTCAGCCTTGAAACCCGCCTGAGCAAAAGTGAGATCCACCTCTACTGAAAATAGGAAAACTAGCCAGGTGTTCTGGCAGGCACCTGTAGTCCCAGCTACTCTGGAGACTGAAGCAAGAGGATCATCTGAGCTGTGAGCTATGATGCCATGGCACTCTGCCAGGGCGACAGCGTCAGACTGTCTCAAAAATAATAAATAACTAAATAAACACATATACTATGTATAATTCAGTTCTGACATTTTTTCAGCTATATAAGGAGGTATTAACTAGTTTCCCTATTTCATAGATGAAGGAACTGCAGCAGAGAGGATTTTGCTTGCTGAAAGTTCCTCAGAAAGGTAATAGCAAGGACCCATTTGTTTTTATTGAGATCTCTCAGGTCACAGTCCAATAGTATATGTTACTCCAGATTATTATTATTATTTTTGAAACAGAATCTCACTACTCTTGGGCTTAAGTGATTCTCTTGCCTCAGCCTCCCAGGTAGCTGGGACTACAGGCGCCGGCCACAAAGCCCGGCTATTTTTTGGTTGCAGTTGTCACTGTTATTTACCTGGTCCCGGCAGGGTTTGAACCCGCCAGCCTTGGTGTTTGTGGCTAGTGTTGTAACCACTGTACTACAGGCACTGAGCCCAAATTATTCTGAAAAGAAACCAGTTGGATGTGGAAATTATAATCTCCACATTGTAATAGATATTCTAAAGAGAAAATTATCACTTTATTTGAAATAGATAAAGGAATTATTTTGTTCTATTCCTTAATTATTCTATTATCCACAGACCTTAACTCCTTCTGGAAGAGTGTATGGTGTAAGGACACCAATAAGCATTTACAGAATATTAACAAACCAACAATAGGTTGATGATTCACCCTGGATTCATGCCAGGGTCTGTGAAAGAACTCAATTAAACATGCTATGCATTTAAAAAAAACTGCTAATCATAATTAAAACTTGTAAACCCCTCAAGCCTATAAATTGTATTAAATAGAATATGAACATTTAGCCTGCCCCTATCCCTTATAGCATCACAGGCTCTGTGATTATCAGTCTTTTGAGAAGTGACACAATACACGTTCTTCAAAGAAAAAAAGGTGATGTTTGACCTTTTCCATTTTTTTTTTTTTTTTTGAGAAAGAGTCTCACTATTCGTCCTGGGTACAGTGGCATGGTAATACAGCTCACAGCAACCTCCAACTCTTGGGCTGAAGTGATTCTCCTGCCTCAGCCTCCCAAGTAGCTGGGACTACAGGCACCTGCCACAACGCCTGGCTATTTTTTGTTGCAGTTGTCATTGTTGCTTAGCAGGCCTCAGCCGGGTTCGAACCCTTCAGTGCCAGTGTATGTGGCCGGGGCCCTACCCATTTGAGCTAGGGGTGCCGAGTCTTCCTTCCTTCTTTTTTTTTTTTTTTTTTAAGATTTTTTTCAAACTTACGGCATAAGAGTTATACCCTGTTCTCTTCTACAATCCTCTCTGTATCTGTAGTTACTGTTTCCTCTTTACGTCTTGATGAGATTTTATTCTTTTCAAATAAGCAGCACGATTTACCAATTTCCCCCCTCTTTTTAAATTCATGTTTTTGCCACTTAAATGATTTACCCAATATTATCATCAGAATTTCGGAAGAGTCCTAAAGGGAATCGTTTGAACCCACTCAGTAGACCCCCCCGCACCCCCGGAATATGAATAGGCTTCTTGGAACACTGAAAAGGCAAATCCAGACCTTGGTAACCAGAAGAGCAACTGGACTCCACCAACCCTGCCCCCGGGACCTGCCCGCTCCGCGCCGCCGGTCGGGGCGGGTCTACCAGGCGGTCTCCCGCCGGCTCCACCAGCTCCGGCCTCGCCCGGGGGGACGGGGGCGGGTCCGGAGCGCGGCCCGCGGCGCGTAGGGCCGGCTTTGCACAAAGACGCGCCCCTGGACGGCGAGCGCAGCCTACCGCCCCTGGCCACCGCCTGGAGCGCGTGCCCTCCAGCCCTGGGCCGGGGCGGCTCGGAACCGCGGCCTCTCCTCGGCCAGCGCTTCTGCTCATTTTATTAAAAAGAAAAAAAAAAAAGGAAGAAATCCCGCCCTCTCTGACCGCCCGTCGCCTGCCATTGGCTCGGCCTCCTCACGCGTCACGCCGCGCTATGCCAATAGCGAGGCGTGATACTGCGAGGTGGGCCGGGCCCGAGCTGGGAGTGGGCGGTGGGTCGGTGCAGCATCCCTGCCGCGGCTCCGCCACCATCGCGGTGGTGCCGCTGCTCCCACAGACGCTCGCGAGCCGCCCCCCGCGCTCCGGAGCCTTCTTCTTCCTGCACTCCCCGAGACGCTCTCCCCGCTGGGCCTCGGTCCCGCCTCCTCCCCCCTCCTCTTCCCCTCTCTCGCTCTTCACATTGTTTCTGCCTCATTTTCTCTCCTAGTTGAGAAAAAAAAAAAAATCACCACCATCCTCAGGGAGCCCCCCTCGCTCTCGAAAAAACAAAACCAGACATGATCCTGGGCTCCCGCTTCTGAAGGATTTGCCCGACCGAGGAGGAGGGAGCCCAGTTTCAAGTCGCAGTAAAGGTCACGGCAGGGAAGCCCCCGTAGCCCCTCCGCGTCGCGTCCCAGCGGGTCGGCCCCTCTCGGCCCTGCGCCCCGCGGCCCCGCGGCCTCCCGCCCCGTCCCCTCCACTTTCCCGGGAGCTGGGCCGCAGACACCTCTGTTGATGGTGTAGCGCGTTAGGGGAAGGTAAGTCTCCAACTTGGCGGTGCCGCGTCGTGTGCTTTCTCTTTCGGCCCCTCTCCTGGTGACGGGGTGTTGGCGGGGGATGGGGGAGCAGGGAGGGTCGGCCGTGAAAGCCCTCGCTCGTCTGGGGTGAGCCTGAAAGAAAAAGCTGGAGCAGAAGTCGAGGGGAGCCAGGCGAGGGCAGGGCAGGAGGTGGCGAGGAATAAAGGGCCAGGCACTTCTGTGGTCCAGTCCAGCCAGGTGACTGTCCTCCGTGCCTTTTGACTGCCTGTTCCCTCCAGCTTCTTATGCATGCTCCTCTACTTGTCTGAGGTTAAACTATTTCATGTGACTCAATCATTGGCTGAACTGTGGGAGAAAAGGAAGTCAAGAACCGAAACTGTAAATTTCTTGAATGTTTGTGGATTTGGGGGTCTTGGGGGCGGACTTCTATTACAATAATCCAATTTCTCCTTAGAGGAAGATCCCCCTTTTGTGTCCCACATTTCTAGTTCTCTTCTCTGCACATCATTAGAAAATTGTGAAATCCCAAAGCACTTGCAGCAGAATAGAATTCTTACTATCATGTTTAAGTTGTGTGAGTGGCTTCTATTTTTTTTTTTTAAGGTTATAGAAAGAAGATAAGTAGTTTTACATAGACTGGGGTGTATGTGTGTGTGGTGCGAGGGGGGGAAACTATTGTGGGTTTCCTTTGAAACTGGTTGCTTGAGAAGTTGTTGAAAGGAAAACAAAATGATTCATTGTTGAATTGTCATTTTCCTCTGTCTCTTTTCCAAGGTTTGCTTACAATTTTTCTGGATTACAGACTTCAAACATTGATTTAAGCAAAACGTGTCCTTGAGAAGCTGAGTGCTTTAAATGTTTCAGTATGTGTTGCTATTTTAAGGTACATTTAGAAAGTAGTTTTGTATGAATCCCGAAATAGCTTTTCTCCAAAGCAATTTTTTAAATTGGATGTAAAAGGATGAACTTGGTGAATTATAAAACAGACATTTTAAGGTAACAGGTATTAATGCATCCCATGTTTAGATTTGAAACAGTTTTCATAATTGCTTTCCATTTAAAGAGAGACCTTTTTGTCTGGTGTGTACACTGGTTTCTTTAGTCTCAGTCTGTTGGGGGAGGGGAGAGAGGATGGCTCTATACAATAATAAAATCATCTTTGGGTAGATACTTCCTTCCTTGGATTTCCTTGCTGAGTTAATTCTACCGTAAATTATAAACCGGTGTTGATTTTGGTGACCTAGTCTGGGCGGAAAGCTGGCTTCCAGTTTTCCCTGTTGTTGTTAAGGTCGAAGGGAAAAGAGGCAGAGGCAGACACACACACGCACACACAATACCAGGCTGAGGGCTCATTGTTCTTCCATACACACATTCATTTTCTCTCTCCCATATTTGGGACTAGGTTTGCACAGGCAAACACAGCTCTTTTTGGGAGAGAAGAGAGAAGATAGGAGAAGGGGAGGGTGCTTTTCTTTTTCAGTTTTCTTCCACCCTTCTCACGTCTGGCCTTTTTTGCAACCTTGTGAGGCAGAAGTGTACACTGGAAACTAAAGGATACTCAAAAACATGTTCGGACTTCTCTGCCTCCTTCCCTTTGCAGCCCTGGTTTCTGCTGCTCTTTCTTTTTTGTGTATGTAAAGATAAAATCCCTCTTTATAGGTCCTGTACTCAACTCTCAGTGCTTTCGTATTCCTTGTTGCCCCTGACTTTGTAGGGGACAGTGATTTTTTCACTTGACTCTTATTGTATATAGTAAACGTGACCATGGTTTTTTTCTAGGTAGGAATAGATTGTCCCAGTTAAAATTATATGTATTTGAGGTTAATATTTAGCAAAATGATGTATGAACGTGTGTTATTAGTGATGTGATGGTTTGATGTCAGGTTTGCCTGCCTATTGAGCTGTCAATATTGTTTTGTAAACAGGGGTTATTAGAAAAGATCTTTTTTTGCGTGTGTTGGGTGCTCCATTGAATTCTGGACAGGGAATAAATAGGCTGAGAGTCCACCTGGGGTAAACCCAGCTCAGGCCCAGGGATGGAGGCTGGGTTGAATACGTGTGGGTTGCAGAATAGCACTTTCTACTGGTTAATTTGCTTTGAAAGATCCAGGGGAAGAGGGTGGAGGAGGGGATTAAGGGCTGAGGCTTAATGATTTTCTTTTAAATGTAGTTGTAGTGCCTTTCTGGAAATGCCACTTTCCCTTGCTGCTAATACAGATGCCCCTTGACGGGCACTGTTGCATGGAAGCTTTATTACATTATTGGCTATGTCTTGACATTAATTTGTTCTTTTATCAGAAGTGTTTACACATTGTGACTTCCAAGGATTCCTCAGAATTGATACTGTTCCTTTTATGAGGAATGTAGTTTGTCTTGAAATATTGAAATAGGTGTGTTTATTTGCATTCTAGGTGTTGGAAATTGTACATACACTAGCAGTCTTTTCAAAAAGTTATTTGTGTCATTAATACAAAGTTGAATGGGCTGGATGCAGTGGCTCATGCCTGCAATCCTAGCACTCTGGGAGGCTGAGGTGGGAGGACTGCTTAAGCAAGAATAAAACTCTGTCTCTACTAAAAATGGAAAAATTAGCTGGGTGTTGTGGAGGGTGCCTGTTGTCCCAGCTACTCAGGAGGCTGAGGCAGGAGGATTGCTTGAACCCAGGAGTTTGAAGGCCAGCAGAGTGGAGACTCAGTCTCAAAAAAAAAAAAAAAAAAAAAGTCAGATAAACTTATGCTATAGAAAGTAAAATCTTAGCACTGGGCAGAGAGGTTTTTCTCAGATATTTAACTTGTGTTAGGAGGGTAGAGATATGTTGGGATAGGGAAATCTACTAAAATTAGCAATTTCTCATGTGTAATAGTGTTGCATTGCAATACTATAGTTTTCTGTAGTTATATAAACAAAGTTAATAAACATAATTAAGTCTAATAGGATGACTTCTTGTATGGATTAGATTTTTAAAAAATAAAATTGGAGGCCAGAGGAAATGTGAAATGAGTATGTACACAGGTTAACACTGAAAAGGGCCATATTCCTACTTAAAGGCTTGTAAACCAAGGTGTAGTTTCATAGATAATCTGCCTGATAAATGTCTTGAATGATTTTTATCATGTCATATCCTAACCCATCTCAATTGTTTGAATGTAATAAAATGTTAGAGAGGTTGGAGGTGGTAAGGGGACTTGTATGTGTAGGGTAAATATCTTTTGTTTCAGACTGCCAGCTCCTAGGAATGTGATTTCTGATTTACTTTCCTTTCAAACTTTGCAGAAGAATCTCTAAATTTGTGTATATCTTTTACAATGAAACATGGAGAGTTCAAATGTATAATTTATTTAGTGGGAATGAAGTCAAGTAATTTCAGTTCAATATATTCTCTACTAATGTTTGTTGCAAGTAAAGTAGAATAACTGATAACCAGTTCACAAAGAAAAGGTAATCCAGATCAGGAAAAAAAAAAAAAAAAATACCAGTTACAGGCTGTGCCTGTGGCTCAGTGAGTAGGGCACTGGACCCATATACTGAGGGTGGCGGGTTCAAACCTGGCCCCAGTCAAACTACAACCAAAAAATAGCCAGGCATTGTGGTGGGCGCTAGTAGTCCCAGCTACTCAGGAGGCTGAAAATTGCCTAAGCCCCGGAGGTGGAGATTGCTGTGAGCTGTGATGTCACGACACTCTACTGAGGGTGACAAAGTGAGACTCTGTCTCTTAAAAAAAAAAAATACCAGTTACTTTTTCAACTTTGACTTATTGGTCAGTCAAAAAAGCAAAAAAAAAAAAAAAAAAAAAAAAGTGTAATTATTATCAGGTCCTGCAATGATTATATGTAATATTGAACAGAAATATGCCAAGTGCTGTGAAAACATACACACTGGAATATAACCTGTGCCCTTTTAAAAACCTGTTGTCTGTCAAATATTATGATGGCTTTAGTAAGCATCTGCTAGTTTAAAATTAGTTTTGAATCTTTTAGCATCTTGTTCAAATCTCAGTAATCAAAAAAACATTTAAGTAGTAAAATAAGTTGTATATATCAAGTTCTTTTGGGAATAGTATGCTTTCCTACTAACTGCTTTTGGCAGCTACTTATGCAGTTGATTTAAAGGTTAAGATAGCAGAAAATTCAAATGTTTAAGTAAGTCATTAGTGTAACCTAGCTGTGAACTTCATCACACACACACACACACACACACTGAAACAATAAGCTATTGTCTTACATAATCAGTTTCTGATAATGCTGGGCTGCGGTTGATCATAGGTTTTTTTTTTTTAAACAACCAGGAAGGGCCCTGCTTGTGGCTCAAAGGAGTAGGATGCCAGCCCCATATACCGGAGTTGGTGGGTTCAAACCTGGCCCTGGCCAAAAACTGCAAAAAAAACAACAACAAAAAAAAACACAAACACACACACACAAAACCACAAAACAAGCAATCAGGAATTCTGGCTGGGTGCAGTGGCTCACCCTGTAATCTTAGCATTCTGGGAGGCCGAGGTGGATGGATTGCCCTGAGCTCACAGGTTCAGGACCAGCTTGAACAAGAGCGAGAACCCCATCTCTAAAAATAGCCAGGCATTGTGGCGGGCACCTGTAGTCTCAGCTATCGGGGTGGCTCAGGCAAGAGAATCACTTGAGCCTGAGAGTTTGAGATTGCTGTGAGCTGTGACATCATGGGACTCTACGGGACAAAATGAGACTCTGTCTCAAAAACAAACCCAAAAAACCCAGGAATTTCTCTTATATCATATTTAAATGGCTCTTAATTATTAGTATTTGTTAATTATTCCAGAGTTGAAGGTTTGTTAGTCTTGAGCTTGTGCTTGGTTTCTTGTCTAAAAGAGTTCTAGTGTTTTTTAAATAAGGAAAATTTAAGAAGCACTAGAAAATTGTTAAGATTGCTTAGGCCATTTTAATGAACATTTGACTAGAAATAAGTATGCCCAAATAAAAAAACATACTGTATTTGTTAGCTTGCAGTTAGGTTGGAATTGTGATTTGTATAGCTAACTTAGTTTAAGATACGTTACGTGTCTATACACTAGTTATCTAGGTCAGAAAATACAGCTAGTATGAAAAGTTTTATTGGAAAAGTGACCTGTTTCTACCAGTGTAAAATGCTTTTTGATTGGTAAAATTTGCCAGTATATCAGGAACCATAAGCAATATATTTGTGTGGTCAATTTTTCCTCGTTTGGTTATATCACAAAATGATACAACCTCTAATTTATAAAACACTTATTATTTGAGGAATCCTCAAAGCCTGTTCTTCTTGATGTGTTTTGCATCAGAAGTTGAACCCGTGTCATGTCCTAATTTTAAACTTTAAACATGTTATACATGTGACCTTTAGGGGTTTTGGTTAAGCTGTTTTGGTTGTAAGGAACAAAAAAGTCTTTCAAGTCATCTCGAGTATTGGAGCAAAGTGAAACAGAAATTTCAGCTTTGAGCGTGAGGCCTTACTGAAGAATAACCCCAGGGTCAGTAGTGCCTTGAGGATGCTGGATACCACCGGAGTAGGATCCTACTCATCTTTAGTGACCAGCTGCCTTGTTGCCTCCTCAGCAGGAAGAGTTTGTTGTGCCATACCCTAGCACCAGGGCTTGTATGGCTGTCCAGCTTGTGTATGGCAATATGGATCCTACTCTGAAGGGGGACAGTGTTCACATTGTTGACCTGGGCTAAGCAGAAAGAGCTGTGAGCAAGCATGGCCATGTAACTTCTCTAGATAGAGTCCTGAAGCAGCAACAGGGTAGAGTCCCTCCTAAGACAACCCACCCCCACACACATGGGCTCGCAGACCCTAAACAGAGCATGTGTGTGCTCATTCATTGACAACCGTACATGTCTCCTAGGCTCCCACAGGTCTTATTCTCTTCCTGCTTCCGAGGTGGGGAGCAAAGGAATACTCGGTGTGTGTGGGCTGAACATAGTTCCGACAAGACCGTAGCATGTGCCTGCGTGTGTGTGAACTGCCTGGGGAGACACTGGAAACCTCCCTCTGGGGCAGAGGCTGGCTGGTGGTGCAGGGCAAGTGTATCCACACAAGAGCAGCTTGGCTTAATTCCTAGAGGGATGCAGTGGCTTTGGCCACTGATTTAAATAGACGTTTGATACATGAAAACGTCATTCAGGTGAGTTTAAATTGGATGCTCCTTATTAAACCCAGAGCCAGCCTTCCTCCTACCCCTTACTGTCCTCTCCCACTTTTCTGTGTTGGTCACTACATAGGACTGCAGGAAAGTGTGACTGATGTCTGTGATCCTGCTCTCTGTGAGAGGGCCATTACTGAGGCTGTTCAGATAAGGCAATAATATGCTAACTTACAGTTTTTACAGCCAGGGCTGGCCCACCTAATCCTCAATATTAATATTAACTCAGCTGTTTTGTCTTTAGTTTCTTTTTTGTCATTATGCCTTTTCTTCCACTGTGTCTTTAATTAAAATTACCCCAAAGAGAAGATCCGATAGGTTGTTAGTTATTACCACTGTTGGTTGAGGGGTTGGGGTCAGACCACCTAATCAGCTACCCACCAGTCCCCCAAATTGACTGCCCTTGGGGTAGGGAGTCATCCCTAAATATATATGCTTGTGTGGATAGCGTAGTTGGAGCTGAGGGAATGGGAGATATTCTGAGCCATGTGGCATATGGGAAGGGAATTTCTTTTCTTCTGTTATAACCTATCCTGTTTTCCCCATCTTCATTTTCCTTGACATCTGGTATGGCTGTTGTTGCTTTTGATAGCTTATTCTGTCTAACAGTGTATTTTGCTGTAAGGGACTGCATAGTTATAACTGATAATCAGCTGTGATCCCTATTTTAGGTGAGATTTTATTGCCTTTATCTTATCCTTTTATTTTCTGTGAATCTACTCACCTGCCTGTCTACCTGTCTGCCTACCCAGGTGTTTCCAAACTGTATTTATAGCATACTAATATGCTGCAAATATTTTAAGTATTCTGAGGTCAAGTAAGTTTGTTGTGCACATTAGTGCCTTAAAACCTCTGAAATGTCTTATAGTATAGAGTCTGGGTTTTTTGTTTCTTCCCTTACTCCAAAGAATACTTGCGACCTATTGATGAGATACTAACATTCTATAGAACACAGTTTGAGAAATGATTGTAAAATTCTTTCTTAACCAAAATAGCTTGCTTTTTGCTCCTCAATAAAGAAGTAAGTTCTGAGTGTTATTGTCATAATGCTTTGTTGCTCTGTACTGTTTCTTCAAGCGAGTTTGAACTTTAGTGCTTTTTTTTTTTTTTTTTGCAGTTTTTGGCCAGGGCTGGGTTTGAACCCACCACCTCTGGCATATGGGCATGGAGCCTTACTCAGTTGAGCCACAGGCACCACCCTGAACTTTAGTGCTTTTAAGGGTGCAGAATGACTGCTTTTTCCACTTTATACATATGTCATTCTGGAGTTATTTTAAATTATTGCATCCATTATTTCTAATTCCATCTCTCAATTACATCAGTCAAATCAAGTGTTTTTCTTTTTTACCCCACTTTAGTAGGTTGCTAGTCACTTCATTTAGTCAGTTTTTTTTAGAGACAGAGTCTCACTTTGTCACGCTTGGTAGAGTGCCGTAGCGTCACAGCTCACAGCAACCTCCAGCTCTTGGGCTTAGGTGATTCTCTTGCCTCAGCCTCCTGAGTAGCTGGGACTACAAGTGTCCACCACAACACCGGGCAATTTTTTGTTGCAGTTTGGCCGGGGTTGAGTTTGAACCCGCCACCTTCGGTATATTGGGCTGGCACCCTACTCACTGAGCCACAGATGCTGCCCCATTTACTCAGTTGTATAAGTACTGGCAAGAATGTTTCAACAAATAATAAACAGAAGCAGGTACTTTACAGTTCTTATAGGTATGTAAAGATGAAGAGAATAGCCTTCTAGAAATTACAGCCTAAACGAACCATTGGTATACACATAATTGTTAAAAGAAAAAGATGTTTTAAAGACATAAAATGCCGTAGGGTTATACCAGTTATTTATTGGTGTAGACAAATTACCTCGAAATGTAGGACTTTACATAGTAGGCATTTATTATCTTACAGTTTCTGTGGGTCAGTTGTTTGGGGAGTGGCTTAGCTGAGTAGCTCTGGGCTTTTTGTTTTCTTCCCTTGAGATATCAGACATCTGAAGGCTTGACTGGGGCTGGAGGATTTGCTTCTAGTGTGGCAAATGTGCTTCATGTTGCTGTGGGCAAGGTTTAGTTGCTTGCCATATTGACCTCTCTGTAGGTTTCCTTGAGTGACCTCATGACGTTGCATTTGGCTTCCCCCAGAACTAGTGACCAAGGGAAGGTAGAGAAAGTAAGGAGGAGCCTCAGTGGTTTTTTTTTTTTTTTTTTAATCCTTGAATGTGTTTCTTTTATTCATTTATTTATTTAGACACAGAATCTCACTCTGTTGCCTAGGTAGAGTGCTATGGCGTCAGCCTAGCTCATAGCAACCTCCAAACTCTTGGGGTGAAGTGGTCCTCCTGCCTCAGCTTCCTGAGTAGGTGGGACTACAGGCTACTGCCACCATGAATGGCTGATTTTTCTATTTTTAGTAGAGATGGGGTTTCCCTCTTGCTCAGGCTGGTCTGGAACTGCTGAGCTCAAGGGATCCTCCTGCCTTGGCCTCCCAGAGTACTGGGATTATAGGCATGAGCCACTGCTCCTGGCTAGATTTAGTCAAGTTACTAAATTGAGCCCATACGCAAAAGGAGAATTAAGCTTTACTTCTTGAAGAAGTATAAAGAATTTGTGGATTTATTCGAAAACTGTCACAGATGTTCAAAGGTGAGAAATAACAGATTAGAAAACCGTTTCCCCCTTGATTAGTTATCTTTCAGCAGTGATTTACTTGGTCTGGGTCTGAGAGGAGAGAGACATGATCAGAACCTTGTGTTAAACTCTATCCATGTTTAGATACAATTTATTTCCTTTTTTGTTTTCTTATATCAGATTTAGTCTCACTTTGTCACTCTTGGTAGAATGCTATGGCTTCATATCTCGCAGCAACCTCAAACTCCTGGGCTCAAGTGATCCTCTTGCCCCAGCCTCCCAAGTAGCTGGGACTACAGGGACTGCCAAAGATGCTGGTTATTTTTAGAGATGGGTCTCGCTCTTGCTCAGGCTGGTCTTCAACTCTCTAGCTCAGGCAGTCCACCAGCCTGGGCCTCCCAGAGTGCTGAGATTATAGGCATGAGCCTGGCCAAATTTAGTCTTGTTTGTTTATTTATTTATTTATAGATTTGAGTCTCGCTATGTTGCCCAGCGTGGTCTCAAATTCCTGGCTTTAAGCCTTTCTCCTGCCTCAGCCTCCAGAGTAGCTGTGACTATAGGCTTGAGCCACCTTGACTAGCTAATCTATTTAACTAAAGCCGTATTTGGGACTCGCTGCCTGAAGGGTGTTTGGTTTGGCCACTCTTATTTCCTGCCAGTTAAGTACCTTTTCTTCAGTTCTTTAACCTTCCCACTACTTTGATTACTTCATGAAATCTTGTGTTGATATTTATTATTGGCATTTATATTTTAGTGCTAATCATGTTCTTTCCATTACATTGTAAACTCCTTGAAGACAGAAAATTTTCCTGTGACTATACTAGTATGTGTGCTTATATTTGGAATTAGATATATTCTGCAAAAGACAATTCTCTGAATCTCAGTCTCAGATGCCATCATTTGTATGATACATCATTATTTTTATACCACTAAGAATGAAAGAAGTGCTGCCAATTAAACTATGTAAAAGTGGCTCTAATTCCAATGGTAAAAAAATGTAAAACAAACACTGTGAAGTCATCAGAATGGGTCCATCCATTTAGATTGTCTTTGTTTTCACAACTGTGTATTTCCTGGAAAGTGTGTCTGAAGACAGATCTTAAAGCAGATAGTTTTCTCCGATAGGAACAATATTATAGGTTGTGTTCTTGTATAAGGGTTTAGCATGAAAAATCTTAGCTATGGCCAACAGTACCGTAAAAACAGAGATGCTAGGTGGTGCCTGTAGCTCAATGGGTAGGGTGCTGGCCCCATATTCTGAGGGTGGCAGGTTTGAACCCAGCCCCGACCAAACTGCAACAAAAAATAGCCAGGTGTTGTGGTGGGTGCCTGTAAGTCCCAGCTACTTGGGAGGTGAGGCAAGAGAATTGCCTCATCCCAGGAGTTGGAGGTTGCCATGAGCTGTGATGCTGCTGCATTCTACTGAGTGTGATAAAGTGAGACTCTGTCTCTAAAAAAACCCCCAAAACAGATGCTAGCACAAATCTGTAGTCATTGTAGTTAAATGACTATAGTTCCCATTGAGTAGGTATAACTATTATGTATTTTGATTCGTCATGTTACGTATATTTAATAAACAAAAATGCTTCCACCCTCCTGTATCATCATTTTGATTTGAAATATGCTAACTTTATTTTAAATATTTGCATTCTTCATGATTCTATCCATTAATTTCTCCTTCAGCACTGTCTTTCTTTAACACCCGTTTGCTTCCAACTTGCAAGTTTATCAATACAGCCCTAATCTGTTACCTGAAATCCAGACCCAAGTTACTTTCTGCCTCTTTGGATATCTTTTGGGCACCAAACTTTAAAACTTGCCAACCTATGGGCTGGGCTCATGCCTGTAATCCTAGCACTCTTAAGAGGCTGAGCTGTGTGGATTGCCTGAGCTCACAGGTTCGAGACCAACCTGAGCAAAAGTGAGACTCTGTCTCTAAGAATAGCAGGCGCCTGTAGTTTCAGCTACTTGGGAGGCTGAGGCAAGAGAATTGCTTGAGCTGAAGAGTCTGAGGTTGCTGTGAACTGTGATGCCACGGTGCTCTACCAAGGCATTTGTGAGACTCTGTCTCAAAGAAGAATCTTAGGCTGGCTGCCTAAAGGAAGAATGAAACATTAGTCTTTCACAGAGTGTATGAGAGAAATGAGCAAGACCAAGATAGCAAAGTCTGAAATACAGGTTTAACTTCATCTTCATTTAACCTTCATACTTGAAACAAGGTCTAGTAAGTACTGTGAACTCTGACCCAATAAGATGAGCATTGCCTCTTCTTAGAAGGCAGGGGATGGAGGGAGAGAGCAAGGCATCTGTTGTTGGTCCAGCTTGAGTTTTCTAGTGAGGTTGGTTTAATGGCCTGTGAGGAATAACTAAAAACATTTGGATATCTGTCTAGCCGCCCTACATTCTAATTTTTTTTGAGATAAACCCTGGGACCCTGGTGGGGTAACTGAAAGATATTTGTCTAATTTAAGGATAAGATTACCCTAGAAGATACAATTACAAAAAAGCGTCATGTATAAATAAGATCTGCCACTTGGAAAGGTGACCCATCATCAGTATCTTCTGGGGCATTTTGGTAAGATGCTGATTCATATTTTGATAAAAGGAGTATAATTTTTGAGGAGTATGATTATGGATTATATATTAGTAGAGCAAAGCGGAAGCTTCACCATATTAGTTTCAGTCTGAAACAAGACTATGACAGTGGAAGGGGGATGATCAAAGTGGGGGCTAGAAGAGTCAGGCAAAGAGTTTCACTCAGCCTTTCCAGCCTCAGATGCATTGCTTGTTGTAAACTCTGGAAGGAGGAGGCCCCTCTTCTCTGGTCACCTTGCATGCAAGGAGTGCAGTAGGGAGTCATTTGTCAAATGAATAAGTAATATTATTGTGTGATGTTACTGAGGTAGATGATAAAGGAGTCTAGATCTCAAGGCATACTCAGAAAACTGATTTTTTTTGACAAATTCTTGATGTTAACAGTTTTATATCTCAAGTCTAGCATAGGAAACCATTTTATTTTATTTTATTTTATTTTATTTTATTTTATTTTATTTTATTTTATTTTATTTTATTTTATTTTATTTTATTTTATTTTTACTATTTTTTTTTGAGACAGAATCTTACTATGTCACCCTCGGTAGAGTGCAGTGGCATCACAGCTCACAGCAACCTCAAACTCTTGGGCTAAAGCTCTTCTCTTGCCTCAGCCTCCCTAGTAGTTGGGACTACAGGTGCCCGCCACAATGCCCGGCTATTTTTGTTTAGCAGGCTCAGGTCGGGTTTGAACCCACCAACCCTGGTGCATTTGGCTGGCTCTCTAACCACTGAGTACGGGCGCTGAGCCAGGAAAACCATTTTGGAGCCATTTAGTTATTTGAATATCAGAAATGGGTTTTTATTTTAATCATAGAAAATTTAAAATATGTATTAGACATTTTTTAATGAAGTAGTACTTAATAAATACATATAGTACTCTTGTGTAATTTTGCTTTGTATTCGGTAGAATTAGTTTCAGCAGTGAGTGGCAGAAGCCCAAAATAACAATGACTTAAACTAGATAGAAGTTTCCTTTCTTTCATGTAACTCTTAGGCAGTTCTGAGCTCATTAGGGGACCTAGCCTTCCACATGCAGCTTTCTCCTTTTAGTCAAAGGTAGCTTCTCCAGTTTCTCTGTCACTTCTGCATTCTCACCAGCAGGAAGGAGGAAAGGGCAAAAGCTGCGCACATCCCCATCCTGTGAAGATACTTCCCAGAAGTTGTACACATCACATCTGCTATGTCCCTTTGATTACAACTGAATCATAGCGTCACAAATAGCTGCAAGGGAAGCTGGAAGTGGCTGGAGATGGCCGCGCACCTAGTCAGAAGTCAGGGAGCCTCTTTGAAGATGGGAAGAATCAGTACTACACTATATTTGGCAGTCTGTGCTATAAATCCCAGTAGATGATGTAGAATTAATACATTTGGTAATTTGACTTTCTCTATTTATAAGAGTGCTACTACAATGAGTTTAGTATTCAGTATAGATTTTCACTGTAATCAAATTTGTCTTGATTTAATGGTGTTGGGTTTTCATTGCCAGGTAAATTTTCTAAGATGAACTAGTTGCCTTTGAACATTCTGATTTTAGTGGCATAATCTGTCCTGTAATTTTTTTTTTATTTTCATGTGATTTATTATTATAGGAATAGGTACTGAAATTTTTTAAGTTTTTATACGCTAAACATATGATTAAAACCTCTTAGAGACTTTTAATTTTTATCATTTGTAAACTAGAAAAATGTGCTGACATTTTGTTACTGAGAAATGCTTTTATTAACACTTTAATGTTTATTAATATTTCTTAAGAAATCTAGCTTTACAAAATATCCACATGCTTTAATATTTTATTTGGAATTTCTTAGCACCTTTGTTTTCATAGCTCTGAGTATTTTAGGGTCTTTATGGAGTAAACAGTTTTGACGCTATATAAAAACTAAATAGGGCGGCACCTGTAGCTCAAAGGAGTAGGGCGCTGGCCCCATATGCCAGAGTGGCAGGTTCACACCCAGCCCCGGCCAAAAAAACAAAACAAAACTGTAATAACTTGGATTATATGTATGATTGGAGTGTGTATGCTGTGATTTTCCTGATAAAGGACAATAGCTTTTCTTCTCACAGCTCAGATAACTTTAGTTTTGGACAGTTTATCTTTCCATCTATTGATTGTCATATTTTATTTGCCTCAGCATACAAATAAATTGTGCAATTATATAATTGTTGTAAATAAATTTATTTTTAGATGTCATTTATAAATTATTTCTATACTTAGAACCAAAATTTTGAATGTGTTAGGAAGTTATAGTGTCCAAGGACTTCTTAAAACCCCCTGTAATGAAGTTGGTCATAGTAATTTTCTTTTCAGGATGCCTATCAGGGCACTGGGGAGCTGGATGGAGAGAGAGGGATCTTACCTTTCTATCTTGTATATATACATTTTTTTTATTTTGAGGCAAAGTCTTCTTATTCTGTCCACCAGATTGGAGTATAGCAGTTGGATCATAGCTCATAGCTCACTGCAACCTCAACCTCCTGGCTTTAAGGAATCCTCCTTTCTCAGCCTCTAAATAGGCACATACCACCGTGCCTGGCTAATACTTCTATTTTTTTTTTAGAAATGACACTTTGCTGTATTTGCTCAGGTTGCTCTCAAACTTTAGGCTTCAAGTGATCCTGTAGCCTTGGGCTCCCAAAAGTGCTATGATTATGAGTGCCAGCCACTGGGACTGGTGAGCCTGTTTTTTTTTTTTTTTAACTTTCCTTAAACTTTTAGATTCTTGCCCTTCTCTTTTAATTATATGCTTTAGTGAAATATGAGCTTAATTCATGGTGGAGAAATGGGATATACAAAATGACCAAGACACAGATCGTGCCCTTGACAAATTTTCTCATTAATGGGAAAGATACAGTTGAGTACATAAGTAGAAGAAAGTGCCTCAAGAGGTGATGATATGTTAGGAAGGATTTGGTGTGGCAAGTAGTGTTTAACCTGTGTTTTGAGGGATTGGCAGGATTTGGACATGTGATAAGCAGCTAAGAAGATTTCAGGGAGGAAATTCTATGGAGCAAAGCTTGGGAAATGTTGAGTACTTTTGCTACTTCCATGATGAGGATTATTAAATTGTGTTTCAGTTAAAAAATATTTATTGTTGTTGTTGTTTAAAATGTTCTGTAGCAGATGCAGGCAGACATAGTTCTTTCAACTTAAGGTAGTTTATATTTGAAGTTATAGCTGGTAGCTGTTTAATAAAGTGCATTTTGGAGTGGGAGCCCAAAGGTGGACTGGTTTGTTGAAAGAACAGACCCATGTGGCTGAAACCCTAGAGCCCTGGAAAGGCAAGTTGAGATTATAGTATGAGGAAATTTAATACCAGGATGAGACTTCATTTGATGGCTTCATGTTCAAATCGAATACAAATTATAATTATAAAATAAATACATACTCATTGTACTTACCTTCATATTATATAGCATAACACCCATTCCCCCAGTATTCTTTTTTTTTTTTTTTTTAAGAAAGTTTTATGTATTTAATTATTTTTGTTGTTGCAGTTTGGCCGGGGCCTGGTTTGAACCTGCCACCCTCGGTATACGGGGCTGGCTCTCAGTGAGCCACAGGTGCTGCCCCCACAGTATTCTTAATGTGCACCTATAAGCACACTACTATGTGTCTTGAATTTTGCTTTTTAAAATTTGCTATCTCAAGCATATATTTTTCAATTTAATACTTGTAATTATACCTAAGATTTGTTTTTTTCTTTTTTTGAAAACAACTGCACAGTGAGATGCTGTATAGATGTATATGTTCCTGTTGATGGACACTTAAATGACATCTAATTCTTTTCTCTTTGAATCTTCATATCCATACTGTTGTGCAATTTTACAGGTAAGTCTGCAAGATAAATTCCAAGTAGATTTGCTGAATCAGAAGCTATGTGTTGTGCATTTTTTAATTTTGAAAGCTGTTAATGGCTATTAAATTGCCATCAGCTGGGCATGGTGGCTTACGCCTGTTATCCTAGCACTCTGGGAGGCTGAGGCAAGAGGCTTGCTCAAGCCCAAGAGTTTGAGGTCGCTGTGAGCTAATATGATGCCACAGTACTCTACCCAGGGGGACAGAGTGAGACTCTGCCCCCCTACCCATAAAATAAATTGCCCTCTAAGACATGCCAGTGTGGGTGTGCCAGTATTTAAGGGTTTTGATTTCCTTACCTTCTCACCAACCATGGATATTAGGAAATTTCTTATTGTTTGTTAATCTAATAGGTGAAAAAGTATACAACATCTTATTTTATTTTGCATTTCTTGGACTATGAGTGAAGTTGATGATCTCATATATTACAACTGAAAAGTATACATTTTGTGTGGCTGGGCACCTGTAGCTCAAGTGGCTAGGGCGCCCAGCCACATACATTGAAGCTGGCAGGTTCGACTCCAGCCCGGGCCTGCCAAAAACCAACAGCGATGACAACTACAACCAAAAAACAAAAATAAAATCTACATTTCGTGGTCTCTCAGTAATAGAGACAAGTGGCTCATCTTATATTGGATACTTCTTTTTGAGTGCCATTTATCTTTTAAAGACATAAAAAATCCCAGCTTTTTTGAGATATGCCATACGCCAAAAGTGTATCATTTTAAAGACTATAATTTCTGGGTTTTAGTCATATATTTTAAAATTGAGTGCCAACCACGTATTTATTATTTGTAGTAAATACCTATCAAGCTGAACTTGATGTCTTCTCCTTCTTTCCATCAGTGTAGTTGGCCCAAAATATGAAATTGGTCAGTGTAGCTTGTTCTGTTATTTTTCTAGTCTGAGGCCTCTTACTGGAGAGTGCAGTCAGGCTTAGCTGAGTTCTGAAATGGAGTTATGCGTGACAACTGCTTTGGAATCTCAGTGCTTTGGTACTGGATAGGAAGTGATTTCTTTTAAATAACTTGTAGTTGAAACTGATTTTCAACTGCTAGAAGTGATAACAACCTCTGACTTTTTCTGAAAAAATTTTAAATACAAAATCTGAAGTGAAAAGGGCTTCTGAGGTAAAAAGATTTTAAAATATGGTAAGTGCTTCAATTAGTAAGTCAGTTTTTTTAGGTGGGTGATACAACTTGTTTGTAGTTACTCTGATAACTAACACCTACTAAATTAAGAGTGTGTGTGTGTATAAATTGCTTTAGAACGATAATGATCTGGTCTGTGTGTGTTTCTGTTGTGATTTACCTAGATATTTTACTGTGGGAAAAAAGTGTCCCAGTAATGTGACTGAAATTTTGTGTAAACTGTTTCTGCCCTGCAGCATGGCTCCCATCTCATGGCTCCTCCGTAGCTCCTGGGATGATTAGAGAGGAGTAGCTTTTATTACTGGCTTCAGTCTGGGACCCTGATCTGTATTGTTTTTTCACTTGGGAAAAGATGTCAACAGAGGCTAGGCTCATAGTAGATGGTTTCTGTTGATTTTAATAGACTCAAATGTATCATTTTCTTTTTGCTTTTATATATACTTAAACACCTAGTTTCCTATTCTTGTTAGTAAAATTTCCTTAACATTGTGGGGCTCTGCATTTTAACCACCTCATCTTGCATTACTTTTCCATATTTTTATCTCTTTTCTCTTTAGAAAGTCATCTTTCATTGGTTGGTTTTAATCATTTAAATTACAATATCTCCTCTTTTTCCCTCTTGACATCTTTTTTCTTTTATCAGTTTTTTCATGTCTTAAGGTTTTTTTTCCTACTTTAAAATCCCTTGGCCTTTTAGTTGTAGTTTTGATAAAAGTGGATCTTTTCTTACTCTTTTAATTAGATATTCCTTTCCTTTAGTTCTTCATGGAGAGATTGAAGATGTTGCTGACTGACACTTGGGTCAGTGGCCCAATTACATAGGATGGGACTAACCTGAACTTTGAGTGGCTTGAACACAGCATTTAACCCAGCTTGGGGATGTTCCCATTTCTACTTGAAGGTTGTTTACTGGTTTAGAGGCACTATCCTGAAAAAAGACAAACAAAATAAATACAAACTAAACAACAAAACCCCCACTTATTCTTGTGTATTAATAGCAGTAATAATCTTTACTAACTAAAGATGTGATGTTGATTAGATAGGAGAGAATTACTGGATTATTTATTTATTTATTTTTGAGACAGAGTCTCACTTTGTTTCCCTCAGTAGAGTGCCGTGGCATCATACAACCTCCAACTCTTGGGCTCAGGTGATCCTCTCACCTCAGTTCCGAGTAGCTGGGACTACCGGTGCTGACCACAGTACCTGGCTATTTTTTAGAGATGGGGTCTTACTGTTGCTTAGGCTGGTCTCAGCCGACATGCCCAGCCTGGATCTTTTAAACACACTTTGTATGTGGTGTGCAATTTATGTTTTTTCTTGCTTCACTAAAATGTCCTGAACCATGATAGCTTCTGCATTATGAAAACAAGCTTGAGACAGAGTACATTGGCACACATCTGTAATCCCAGTGCTTTGGGAGGATAAGGCAAGAGAATCACTTGAAACCAGGGGTTTGAGACCCTCTCTTGGGCAACATAAGTAAGACCCTTTCTCTATGAACAATGAGAAAAATTACCCCAGGTGCTGTGGCTTATGCCTATAAACCTAGCACTGTGAGAGGCCGAGGCAGGTGGATCACCTGAACTCAGGAGTTTGAGACCAGTCTGAGCAAGAGCGAGACTCATCTCTACTAAAAATAGAAAAACTAAGCAGGTGTGGTGGGCACCTGTAGTCCCAGCCACTCAGGAGGCTAATGTAGGAGGATCAGTTTAACCTAGGAGTTTGAGGTTATTGTGAGCTATTACGCCAGGGCACTCTAACCTGGACAACAGAGTGTGACTGTCCCCAAAGAATGAGTGAATGAAGGAAGAAAGAAAGAAATGGTAAAATAAAAAAAAAGAAAAATTAGCCACGTGTGGTGGTTCATTCCTGTTGTCCCAGCTACTCAGGAGGCTGATGCAGGAGGATCCTTTGGGCCCAGGAATTTGAGCTTACAGTGAGTTATAATCATGCCACTGCACACTCCAGCCTGGGCAATAGAGTGAGACCTGTCTCTTTAAAACAAAAAACAAAAACTTGTTATGACTCCTAGTTAGCATGAGCGGACCTGGATTCCAGTTCTCCCTGAATTGCAGGCTTGGAGTATTATTATGTGCCCTGCTTCAGAGAGGGACAACAGTACATAAGTCAAAATGAAAAAATAGATATGGAAATTTTTCTTTTTTTTGTTTTGAGACAGAGTCTTAACCTGTTGCCTAGGGTAGAGTGCCGTGGCATCATAGCTCCAACTCTTGGGCTCAAACGATCCTCTTGCCTCAGTTTTTCTTTTTTTTCTTTTTCTTTCTTTCTTTCTTTTTTTTTTTTTTTTTTTTGCAGTTTTTGGCTGGGGATGGGTTTGAACCCGCCACCTCCAGCGTATGGGAGGTGCCCTACTTCTTTGAGCCACAGGCGCCACCTCAGTTTTTCTATTTTTAGTAAAGATGGGATCTTGCTCTTGCTCAGGCTGGTCTCAAGCTCATGAACTCAGGCAATCTACCTGCTTCAGCCTCCCCAGAGTGCTAAGATTACAGGCATGAGCTACTGCTCCTGGCCAATATGGAAATTCTTTGAAAATATAAAAATATTCTACAAATCTGAAGTACTTTAGTAATTTTTTTTTTTTGGGGACAGTCTTAAGTTGTTGCCCTGGGTACAGTGCAGTGGCATCAGAGCTCACAGCAACCTCAAACTCCTGGGCTCAAGTGATCCTCCCAAGTAACTGGGAATATAGGCACCCACCACCATGCCTGGCTAGTTTTTCTATTTTTAGTAGAGATAGGGTCTTGCCCTTGCTCAGGTGGTCTTGAGCTCATGCAGTGCATCTGCCTCGGCCTCCTAGAGTGCTAGGATTACAGGTGAGCCACTGGCTCGGCCTTTTAGTTATCTTTTTCATATTCAGGAACTCCGCAGTGCTATGGACCTCAACTGTTACTTAATCTAGTACTTGCTGTCTTCTGTAATGTTACTTAGAGAAATTCACAGCTTTCCCCTCCCTTCTTCCCTTTCTCCCTTCTTTTTTGGGACAGGGTCTGGCTCTGTTGCTAGGCTAGAGTGCAGTGTCATCGTCATACCTCACTGCAGCCTCAAACTCCTGGACTCAACCGGTCTCCTGTCTCGGCCTCTTGAGCAGCTGATACTACTCTAACTTGGACAGCAGAGTGTGACCACCACACCTGGCTAACTTTTCTGGTTTTTTTTTTTTTTTTTATATAAAGATGGTGTCTTGCTCTTTTATAAGCTGTGCTTTCTTTTTTTCTTTTTCTTTCTTTTCATTTTTTTTTTTTTTTTTTAGAGACAGAGTCTCACTTTGTTGCCTTTGGTAGACAGCTCACAGCAACCTCCAGCTCTTGGGCTTAGATGATTCTCTTGCCTCAGCCTCCCAAGTAGCTGGGACTACAGGCGCCCGCCACGACGCCAGGCTACTTTTTTGTTGCAGTTTTGGCTGGGTTTGAACCCGCCACTCTCGGTATATGGGGCTGGTGTTCAGCTCACTGAGCCACAGGCACTGCCCAAGCTGTGTTTTCTTGATGTACTTCCGATACTAATGCTACATGCAGATGTATTTATTCTGATTTTTTTTTAATGTAGGTATTCCTAAGTGCTTATTAGTTTTCAAGTATATATTGTGCTTTGTACTAAAATACTTTCTTTCTCATCTTATGGCAAGAGACGTGAAAAAGGTATTTCATGAGAGTGATAATGCTTTGCTTTCTTCTTCTAACAAATTCAGTGACTTTTCAATTCCAGAAATCTGTAAATATATTGTTTATGGCAAAATACAGTGGGGATGGTATCAGTAGATGGTTTTATTAGGAATTGGAACAGGTGGTAGTTTTTCCTGCCACTTCAATCATACGGTCAGGACCCTTTAATATAATGATGTAGAGAGAGCTGGAGTTAGCTTATAACCTCTGAAATTATTTGAGGTGGTTTTTTTCTCTCTCAAGTAGTTTATCCCAGTCTCAAAATCTTGAGAAAGGTTTATATGGGTCTTTTTTTAAATTTTTTTTATTTTTTTCTTCTTCTTCTTTGGATTATCCTGACTCAGTGGAGAGTTATTTGGTTAAGTGCCTCTTTCCACGAGGAGCCTATATAATGTAAATTTTCTCACTTTTGGTTTGGTCGTTTGGGGTAGTTTCTCATCCTCTACTGAGTGGCCATATTTTCATCACTTCCTTAGAAAGAACATAGGTGTTGACACATTCCTTGCATCCCCTAGTCCAGCAGTTCTCAACCTGTGGGTTGACCCATAGGAACTGTATTAAAGGGCCGCAGCATTAGGAAGGTTGAGAACCACTGCCCTCGTCCCTTTTGTTTGGGTCTTAACCTCCTTGCAATTTTTTAGGATGCTAGTTGCCAGCCTTGCTGATGTGGGATTGGCTTTGAAATCCAAGGCCTCTTTTGAGGATAACAAAGGACTGTAGGGATGGAAATGTTAAGGTTGCAAAATGCTTGCAGAGTACCACATGCTGTTGATATGCTTACTATAGTGATTTATGAGCCTCAGAAATTTAGGCCTTTGACAGAGCTGTCATGAAGGTGAACCTCAGCCCTGTTTGTGCATCTCTTTGAAGTCATTCATGTTAGGCTCCAGTTTCAACATAAACCCCTGCTTCCTTACATCTCCCTTTCCCCACCCTTCACAGCTGCTTTAAACCTTCTCAAAATTGACTCCTCTCAGTAAAAAACTGCTTGGTGTAAGACACTGCTAAGAACAATGTGGCGTCTGGGAGGTGTTAGGGAATTGAATGTTGCTGGAGTACCAAGGAGAGAGGAGTTTGACCTGTTAGGAGTTCATCTTTGGCTGCCGTTTAGTTTACAAAACTCTGATAGCACTGACTTGGCATTGCTGCATTTTTGAGGTTTGGTTTCACTTAGACACAGTGACAGTCATCTGTATTCTTTTAGGAAGTGATTGTATGTATGTGCACTCTTAGTACCATGTCATAATCACCAGGGGATCCACTTACGGAGATTTGTGGAGGGCATTAGCCTCCTGCTCATGGGTGTTGCTGAAAAAGAAATCATGGCCATTTGATATTATTCTGGACAGAAGACCTGTTGCTTGTATTTCATTGAGTTAGAGGTCAGTATTTAAAATTTTTCATTTGAGTGGCCATGTAAGAGGATCACGTAAGAATACTAATGACTGTGAGATTAGCTAAATACATAGTCTATTTCAAAGACAAGATAAACCTGTTGTACTTGTGATTACCTGGTTTCTGGAATGAATTACTGACTGACCTTTGTTTTTATATGTATAGAAAAAGTTATATGTTCAGGAAGTGCCTGTAGCTCAGTGGATAGGTTGCCAACCACAAACACCGAGGCTGGTGGGTTCGAACCTGGCCCAGGCCAGCTAAAACAACGACAACTGCAACAAAAAGAAATAGCTAGGCATTGTGGCAGGTGCCTGTAGTCCCAGCTACTTGGGAGGCTGAGACAAGAGACTTGCTTAAGCACAAGAGTTTGAGGTTGCTATGAACTGTGTGATACCATGGTATTCTACCCAGGGCGACAGCTTGAGACTCTGTCTCAAAAAAACAAAAAGTTATCTGTTCAATACTCTTCCAATTATAAACTTAATGGGTTATGACAGATAGAACTTGGACTTCATTGAATGAAGAAGGTGCTCTTCTAACTTTTTTTTTTTTTTTTTTTTGAGACAGAGTCTCACTTTGTCTCCCTTGGTAGGGTGCTGTGGCGTCATAGCTCACAGCAACCTCAAGCTCTTAGGCTCAAGTGATTCTTTTGTCTCAGCTTCCCAGGTAGCTGGGACTACAGGTGCTTGCCACATGCCTGGCTATTTTTAGAGACGGGGTCTTGCTCTGGCTCAAGCTGGTCTCAAACCAGTGAGCTCAGGCAGTCCACCTGCCTTGGCGTCCCAGAGTGCTAGATTACAAGTGTGAGCCACTTTGCCCGGCCCCTAATTTCTTTCTTTGTGAAGTTTCCCCTATTATCTTTTGATGACAAATTCTGGAAGGGCATGGTTCTACATTTTTAGCTATGATGTACTTTTTATGTGTTTAAATTGTTTCTGACAAGTTTTCTTTCCTTCATAGTTTCTATCTGGCTTGGCTTTTGGAGAGTTTCATGTTTGAAAGTGATGTCTTCTACTTGTCCTTGTCCTGTGGTTTCTATGGGTGACCAGCAATATATATGTTTAATTTGAAAAAGCAACCTCAGAAGAATCATACTTTCCATGTGCTTATGCTAATCATGAAAACCAAAACTTAATGTGAAAGGATAGATTATGTGATTAATAAGTGAAACATAGCTATTGTCTTAGAAATGGTCTGTAATTTCAGACCATACCTTCTAGGAAGCTACTCTCATTGAAGTGTTTTTTCCTCTGGGCAGTCAGCTGTTAATAAGCAATCATCTGAGTGATATATTGGGCTTGTCCATTCATTTGGCAATAATTTTTTTAAATGTCTCTTCCGGGCCACTACACTAAGCACTGGGGATACAAATACAGAGTTCGTGACTGAAAGGGGGAAGAGATATGAGCGAGCAAAAAAAAAAAAAATCAAAACTAGAATATGATCTGAAAAGAACAGTAATGATAGCAGAAACACACTCCGGCAACCTACAGAGTAAGAAATGTGTATACATCCTGGGCATTCGCGTAGTACTTAGTTAACACAATCACAAGGAGTAGTCTTTATCAGTAATGTGGTTCCTCAAGCTCACCAGCGGGCAACTACATTCATTGTGAGTGTGTGACCTGATGTAAGTTGACTCCCGTTTTCTCTTTTCTTTTCTTTTCTTTTCTTTTCTTTCTTTTCTTTTCTTTTCTTTCTTTCTTTCTTTTTTTTTTTTTTTGAGACAGAGTCTCACTATGTCACCCCCCCTAGAGTGCTGTGGTGTTACAGCTCACAGCAACCTCAAACTCTTGGGCTAAAGCGATTCTCTTGCCTCAGCCTCCTGAGTAGCTGGGGCTACAGGCGCCTGCCACAGTGCCTGGCTATTTTTGTTGTTGCAGTTGTCATTGTTGTTTTAGCTGACCCGGGCTGGGTTCCAGTCAGCCAGCTTTGGTGTATGTGGCTGGTGTCCTACCTACTGAGCTATGGGTGCTGCCCTGTATATTTTTTATTTTTAAGAATATTCTCGTGTAGGTTATATAAAAATGATTTTCTCCATTTCTACTGAGCACCTTCTTTGGAAAAAGAACTTTATCCAAATAGGGCATAGCATTTGGTTATTCAGTTTTTTCTTCCCTGTCAACCTTCTTTCTTCCCTAAAGAATTAGAGTCTGATCATTTTTCTTCTTGGAAAATGGCTTATTTCTTTTATCTCTGTATAAAAAAATTGAAAAAACATTTAAAAATAATTCATTACCGTTTTTAAAAACTGACACAGGGATCACATTGGAGCTTTATCAATTAAACTCCAATCTCTTAATCACACTTACTGCATTCATATTTCTCTTACTGGTTTTAAGTCTGTTCATTCACTTACCAAATAGATTATTTGTATTATTCGCTAGGTAAGGTGCTGCAGAGACTTGCAGCATGATGGTGTTTGTCTACAATAGGAATACATTTTTTTCTTTAATTTCTTTTTGTGGGCAAGGGGTTAGTCTCTAACTGTCTTGTATTATCAGTACATATACTCTGTTTCCTGTTCTAAAGAAACATGCTAAGTCTAGATCTCATCTTTAGGTGCTTGAAGTGACAGTTTCAGAGAAACTGAATGCTACCTGGCTCAACTTTGACCCAGAATCTGTCAGCTAGCCAAAAGGTATTGGATGTGTGTTTTCCGAGTGTGCTGTTGATGTAAATGGGATAAAAAAAAAAGTTAATGCCTTTGGCCTCACAAGTTAGGGGGCAGGATTTGTAAGAAGAATACAACATTTAGAGATTTCTAGAACGAAAGTGGAATATTAGCTAAGTACTTATTGTTTAGTATAACAGATGTTAATAAATATAATTCAGTTTCAGGTTAACTAGAGATTTTTGTGGATTAAAGAAATTGAGTTTAGGCTCAGCACCTGTAGTACAGTGATTACGATGCTGGCCACATGCACCCAGGCTGGCGGGTTTGGACCCTGCCTGGTCCAGCTAAACAATAATGACAACTGCAATAAAGAAATAGCTGGGTGTTGTGGCGGGTACCTGTAGTCCCAGCTACTTGGGAGGCTGAGGCAAGAGAATCCCTTAAGCTCAGGAGCTTGTGGTTGCTGTGAGCTGTGATGTTACAGCACTCTACTGAGGGTGACATGGTGAGCCTCTGTCTCAAAAAAAAAAAAAAAAAGAAAGAAATAAAGTAATTGAGTTTATCTTGGTATGGTTTTGTGCTTCAGTAGTCTCAACTGTTTAGGAGGCTGAGGCAGGAGGATTACTTGAGCCCAGGAATTTGAGGTTACAGTGAGCTACAATGACAGCCGGGTCAACAGAATGGAGACTTTACCTAAAAAAAGAAATTGACTAAAGATTGATTAAGAAGCTAAAAGTAGGGCGGAGTGTGGTGACTCATTCCTGTAATCCTAGCACTCTGGGGAGCCAAGGTGAGTGGATTGCTTGAGCTCAGGACTTTGAGACCAGACCCTATCTCTACTAAAAATAGCTGGGTGTTGTGGTGGGCGCCTGTAGTCCCAGCCACTTGGGAGACTGAGGCAAGAGAATCACTTAAGCCTAAGAGTTTGAGGTTGCTGTGAGCTGTGACACCACATCACTCTACCAAAGGTGACAAAGTGAGACTCTGTCTCAAAAAAAAACAAACAAACAAAAAAATAAGCAAGTCAGTTGAAGACTGTCTGTGTGAGTACTTTCTGCCCCAGATTTGTAGTGTGGGGACAGGAAGGTGAAGAGACGTGTGTGCACTTGTGTGTTCAGATTGCTCCCTGCCACTGCCTGTGCTTGGTCAACAGGGTAGAATGAAGGAAAGAGAGGCAGCCGTGGGACAAGTGAGGAGTCTTTGTGGTCAGTCAAGTATCACTGTTGGCTTTTACCCGTATTTAGTATCTTATTTTATACAGAATAAATTTTACCAAAAACCTTCACTGTCAAATATAGAAAGAAGGTGATTTAGTTTTTTTATTAAAAACATAAATCATAGTTTATGTATGATTCCATTTCATCTTGTCTCTCACCTGAAACACCCACTGATTCATTCTTGATTGTCTTTCTTTTTTCTGCCCCCTCCCTCTCCTTCCCCTTCTTATTATCTCCTTCAGGTTGCAGTTTATCTCATTTTGTCGGGAAAGCCTTCTTTAGTGAGGGTTGTGCCCAGGATGCTTTGCCTGGCACCTGTCCTGCCCTGTGGTATCTCTTATCACACTGCACTGTGATTGATGAGTACGTCTCAGTAGTCTCTGCTACCCTGTGAGCTCTGAGAGTGCAGACTAGTCTTGGGTGCTATTAAGTCCTCATCTGTCAGGGCTGGTCAGGTACGTGCTACACGCTTAGTAAATATTCGCACAATGTAAAGGTTGGAGTTTTTGTCACTGTAATTACAGTTTCTTTGTTAAAAAGTCTTATCTCTTTGATACTTTCCCGCTTATAGATGCTCTTTACTATTATTATTATGATTAAATACATCGTGTGTGAGTAATTACATTATTTCTTAAGCATTTCTGTATTATTGGGCATTTAGGTTATTTCCATTGTTCTTTTTCCTACTACATCTGGCACTACTACCATAAACTTTCTTGTATTTATAGCACTTTTTTTTTTTTTTTTGTCACCCTTGGTAGAGTGCTGTGGTGTCACACTGCTCACAGCAACCTCCAACTCCTGGGCTTAGGCGATTCTCTTGCCCCGGCCTCCCCAAGTAGCTGGGACTACAGGCACCCGCCACAATGCCCGGCTATTTTTTTGTTGCAGTTTGGCCAGGGCTGGGTTTGAACCCGCCACCCTCAGTATATGGGGCGGGTGCCCTACCTGCTTAGCCACAGGCACCACCCAGCACTTTTTTAATACCTTTTTAAAAATTGAGACAGAGTCTCATTTTGTTGCCCTCTGTAGAGTGCTGTAGCAGTCACAACTCACACCAACCGCAGTGTCTTGCCCAGTGATATGCACAAGTGATTCTCTTGCCTCAGCCTCCCAAGTAGCTGGGACTACAGGTGCTCACCACAACACCTGGCTATTTTTTTTTTTTTTTAGAGATGGACTCTTGCTCTTGCTCTGACTGGTCTCAAACTGGTGAGCTCAGGCAATCTACCTGCCTCAGCCTCCCAAGTGCTGGAATTATAGGCATGAGCCACTGCACCCAGCCTCCTTTTTAATACTTTTAAATTAAAAATGGTGCTGGGTACAGTGGCTCATGGCAGTAATCCTAGCACTCTCAGCTAAGGTGGGAAGATTGCTTTGGGCCAGGATTTTGAGATCAGCCTGGGCAACACAGCAAAACCCTATCTCTTAAAAAAACAAAACAAAACAAAACAAAACAAAACAAAAAGAGTAAGTATGGTGGTTGGTGTACACCTGTGGTGCCACCTACTGGAGAGACTGAGGCGAGAGGTTGCTCGAACCCAGGAGTTCAAGGCTAAAACACACACATTTTTTAAAAAAAAAGTTGTGAAAAGAAAAAGAGAAAGGTGTATGTTTGTTTGTATATTATGTCTACTTCCAAGTGAGTGGCCTATATGGCATTTGTTTTGCCCAGATTTTATTTTGAACAAGGAAATGTGTGTCTCTGTTCTTACTTGGATTGAACACATTATAAAATGAGGCGCCTGTGATGCTTAGACAATGGGAGAGACATGGGGTAGGGGGTGGTACTTTTTTTTTTTTTTTTTTTGAGACAGAGTCTCACTTTGTCACCCACAGTAGAGTGCTGCGGCATCATAGCTTACAGCAACCTCCAGCTCTTGGGCTCGAGCAATTCTCTTGTCTCAACCTCCTGAGTAGCAGGGACTGTAGGTGTCTGCCACAATGCCTGAGTTCAAGCAATCTACCTGCTTCAGCCTCCCAGAGTGCTGGGATTACAGGTGTGAGCCACCTCACCTGGCCTGGGTGGTACTGTTTTAAGTAGGTTATCCAGAGATTGCTTCTTTGAAGAAATGACATTTGTGCAAGGCCTTGAACAGGGTAAGGAACCATGCAGAGATAGGGGAATAGAGCCTTTTAGAGAGAACACCATGCACAAAAGTCCCAGGTGAGAGACTGTTGGTGTGGCCAAGTAATGGTGGAAAATCTCTGGGAGAATAGCAGATGGTGAGGTCAAGAGAGAGAGGTAGGAGCCAGGTCATGTATGTAGAACATGGGAAGGCTTCTGGCTTTCACTCTAGGTATAATGGGAAGCCACTGAAAAGTTTCATCAGGGCATGACAGGATCTGATCTCTATTTTGGAGAGATCCCTTTGGCTGCCTTGTAAAAGTTAGACTGCTCCAGTCAGAGCAGAAGGCTAGGAGACTGTCCCAGGAAGCCTGGTAGACTGGAGGGGGGCTCGGATTAGGGTGGTGTGGAAAAAGTGGCAAAGAGTGATTGGGTTTGGAATTTGGTAAAATGATGTGCCCTGAGAGATGAAAGTTTTACCACTCGTTAAAAAACAGCTCAAGGCAAACTAGATGTTAATGGTATTCAGAATGCCTTTCTCTTCAAAGTATTTGATAGATTGTGTATCCTTCAAATTCCTTAACTGCAGAACGAAGTAGAACAGGTAATTGGTATTTGGTCTTCTTGTAAATCTTTTTGCTGATGGAACAAAAAAGATTTTACACATATAATAAGAGATGTGTAAATTTTCCTCTGTAGTGGTCATTTGAAGAATTTATGCTTGGGTAAATAACCTGAATGCTGATGTTCAGTGTGGTTTTCTTCAACTAGACCTGTTTAGTGGTAACCGTGCAACATGTTGCAGCAATAATAAGGAATGCAGTGGGTGCCTTTTTCTATAACATATATCAAAATCCATTAACAGTTTTGCTGTGCTTGACTGCCTTTCTTTGTTGCTTTATGGTTCATACTAAAGCTGAAGTTGTAAATGACATCTATTCTGCTGTTGTTTTCTCAAGGTCTTACAAACAATGACGGTGTATTTTGAGTATACATCTGCTTATTTCATGTAATGATAGATGCTAGGCGTTGTAGTTTGCTTTGGTTCTGCTCCCTTAGTTTGGATGGATTTTATTTAGGTAGAGAAAGGCGTTAGATCATGTTCTTGAGCTGTATAGAACCACATTGGCTTCACACTGTTGGCCACTCTGTTGCTTTAGCTGTAGAACAGGCATCCTCAAACTGTGGCCCGCGGGCCGAAGCGGTGTGAATTGTGTTTGTTCCCATTTTGTTTTTTACTTCAAAATAAGATATGTGCAGTGTGCATAGGAATTTGTTCATAGTTTTTTTTTTTTTTAAACTATAGTCCGGCCCTCCAACGGTCTGAGGGACAGTGAATTGGCCCCCTGTTTAAAAAGTTTGAGGAAGCCTGAGACATGTTAGCTTAGCCTGGGTATATGCTTTGGTGTAGGAAGTGGGTGAATATGTTTCTCAAGCCATTAAGTTAAAGTAGACTCCTGCAAAATGTGGCTTTGGGGTTATGAAATTTAAACTTAAAATATTTGCTATTTGCATATCATCGTGTTATGTAATTGTTGGCTTTTGCTTTTTTTTAGGGTTGGGGTTTTTTATGATAGAATTTTTTTTTAAGATAGAATTTTTGAGACTCAGCGCTTGTAGCTCATTGCCTAGTTATATACACTAGCTCATCGCCTAGTTATATATGAACCCAGCCTGGGCCTGCCAAACAACAATGACAACTACAACCAAAAAATAGCCAGGTTTTGTGGCGGATGCCTATAGTCCCAGCTACTTGGGAAGCTGAGGGAAGAGAATCACTTAAACTCAAGAGTTTGAGGTTGCTGTGAGCTGTGAGGCTATGCATGCTACTGAGGGCGACATTAAAAAAAAAAAAAGAATTTTTGAATTCTCTTTTTAGCTACTTAAAACTTGAGACTAAAGATTTAGAAATCTTTTTTGAGACCAAGTTTTACTTTGTCATCCTGTGTAGAATGATGTGATGTTGTAGCTCACAGCAATCTCAAACTCCTGGGCTCAAGCAATCCTTGTGTCTCAGTATCCCTTGTAGCTGGGAGTACAGGTGCATGCCACCAAACCTGGCTAGTGTTTTTTTTTTTTTTTTTTTTTTTTTACTTTTAGAGAGATGGGGGTCTCACTCTTGGTCAGGCTGGTCTTGAACTCCTTAGCTCAAGTAGTCCACCCACCTCAGCCTCCCAGAGTGAGCAGATTGGTTTATTAATCTGATGAAACTGTAAGCTCTCTTTCCAGAAAAAGATATGTATACGTTCATTCAACAGGTTTATTCAGCAAATATTTATTGAGTAGCTACTATCTGCTTGACATAGTTTATAGATGTCAGGGTACACCAGTGAGCAAAATAGAAAAAAAACCAAACAAATCTAAAACCACTGTCTCTGTGACGCTTTATTCTAGTGGAGTTAGTAAATTATAATAATGAGAACATTATGCAGCATGTTAGGAATTGGTTAATGCTATGGAAAAAATAGACTAGGTAAGGGAGTTTGAAAAGTAGGGAAGGGTAGTGGTTTTTGCAATTTTAATAGGGGAGAGTGTTATTTAAGGAAAAGGTAAAAATGGTACATGAGTTAGCTGTGCTGAGTTCTGGAGCTTGTGCTTTCCAGGCAGAGGGGAATAGTCAGCAAGAAGGTCCTCACGTGGGACAAGGAAAACAACATGGTCAGAGCAGCATGAACAAGGGGAAGAACAGTATATCAGTGTCCTAGGGCTGCCGTGGTACAGACTTGGTGGCTTAACACAGCAGATATTCATTGTCTTAGAGTTCTGGAGCCAGAAGTTGAAATCAAGGCGTCATTGGTAGGATTGGTTCCTGCTAGAGCAGTGGTTTTCAACCTTCCTAATGCCGCAATGTATTTTCATTGTTAAAAAGGGGTCGCGACCCACAGGTTGAGAATCACTATGCTCGAGCCTCTCAGGGAGTATCCATTCTGTGATTCTTTTTTTCAGGTGGCTAACAGCAGTTTTTGGCAGCAATCCTTAGGAATTGTAGGTTAGGGCACAGCCTGTGGGGGACTGTCATTCCACCCACTACATCTGTGACTCTTAAGATGGGTGCAGAATGTGTTATGTACTGGTAAGGGGGTGGGGGCATATAGATCTCTAGTACCTCTGGGGGACCTTTCAAGGACTTTGGCTTAAATTAAAATGGAAAAACATTGAAGGGTTTTGAGTGAAGTGATATGCATTTTCCATTTTGAAGGCATCCCTCCTGTGTTGATAATAGACTGGGGCTACTGGGTAGAAATGAGGAGATATGTGGGAGGGTGTTTTAATAATAATCATGTCAGCAATGATGATACTTACTCCAGGTAGTAAGTAGTATGGAAGAGTGGTGAAAAGTGTTTGGCTTCTGGATGTATTGTGAAGGTGCAGCAACAGTATTTTCATTTTCTTTTTCCTTTTCTTTTCTTTCTTTCTTTCTTTTTCTTTTTTTTTTTTTTTTGAGACAGAGTCTTCATTATATCACCCTGGGTAGAGTGCTGTGGCATCACAGCTCACAGCAACCTCTAACTCTTGGGCTTAAGCGATTTTCTTGCCTCAGCCTCCCAAGTAGCTGGGACTATAGGCGCCCACCACAACACCTAGCTACTTTTTGGTTGGAGTTGTCATTGCTGTTTAGCAGGCCCGGGCTGGGCTCGAACCTGTCACCTTTCATGTATGTGGCTGGCGCCCTACTCACTGAGCTAAACAGGTGCTGAGCTGCAATAGTATTTTCTGATGTATTTTGTTGTAAGATAAGGTGAAAAAAAGGAGTCCAGGATGTCTCCAGGGTTTGGGACTGAGCTCCTGGAAGGATGGAGTTGTTAGGAGCTGACACAGGAGGGCTCTGGTGAGAGCAGGTTTTTCAGGAAAGATCAATAGCTTAGTTTGGAACATAACTGTGGAATACACATTGTATTTAGATACCAAGTGGAGATGCCAGGTAGACAGTTTTTAGACAGTATGAGTTTGGAGGGCAGTGTAGTGGCTTCCACCTATAATCCTAGTACTCCCACCTATAATCCTAGTACTCTGGAAGGCCAAAGCAGGTAGATTGCTTGAGCTCAGGACTTGGAGACTAGCCTTAGCAAGAGTAAGAACCTGTAGCTAAAAAAATAAATTAACCTGACAGCTAAAAAAAAAAAAAATTAACTTGGTGTTGTGGTGGGCACCTGTAGTCCCAGTCAGGACGCTGAGGCAAGAGAATCTCACTTGAGCCATGGCATTCTACTGAGGGTGACAAAGTGAGACTTTGTCCAAAAAAGAAAACAGAAAAAAAAAGACAGTGTGAGTTTGGGATCCATGTGAGAAACCTAGGTTGGAGATACATATTTGTGAGTTGGTGGCAAATCTAATTAGAGCTGAGAAATTGGAAGAGATCACTACTGAAGTATAGAGAAAAGGGCCAAGAGTAAAGGCCTGTGATATTAAATGGTCTGGGGAGAAGAACAGTCGGCCACAAAAATTGAGAAAAAATCACCAAAAAAGGAGGGAAAACAGGAAACTGTAGACTGTATGACACAGCCGCTTGGAAACCAAGGGAGAAAATGTATTAAAGCAGGAGGGGGAGATGAATTGTGCCTAAAATCTGCTACATCATATCAAAATAGGACTGAGAGTTGATCACTGGACTTAGCAATGTGGAGAGGGGATCTTGGCAAGATTAGGCTTTTTTTTTTTTTGAGACAGAGCCTCAAGCTGTCACCCTGGGTAGAATGCTGTGGCATCATAGCTCACAGCAAGCTCTAACTCCTGGGATCAAGTGAGTCTCTTGCCTCGGCCTCCCAAGTAGCCGGGACTACAGGCACCTGCCACAATGCCTGACTATTTTTTGGTTGCAGCCGTCATTGTTGTTTGGCAGGCCTGGGCTGGATTCGCACCTGCCAGCTGAGGTGTACATGGTTGGTGCCTTAGCCGCTTGAGCCATAGGCGCCCAGCTGCAAGATTAGTTTTGGTGGAGTGTTTGGGTCAAGAACCTTATTGGAGTGGGTTTAAGAGAATGAGAGAATTTGAGAGAGTGAGTGTAGTACCTTTTTGGAGAATATTTTCTGTAAGGAGACTAGAGATAGGACTGGAGCTAGTGGAAATTTATTGAAGACAATTATGGCAGTATCACACTGCCTTAAAATTTGGCACAATTACAGGGGATAAACGTGTCTCCCAAACTCATCCATGAACATAAAATTTAAAAAACTGTCAGTGAAATCATGGGGCAGTAACCTCAGTTCCTTCCTTGAGATTTCTCTTTTATATTAAAGAGTTGCATGGCCTGGTGATTAGACTATAAGGAATGAGAATTTCTAACTATCTTCAGTTTTCCTTATAGGATTAAATCTTCATACAAATTGGCCTTACATTTTTAGAATTTTTTTTTTTTTTCAGATGTAAAGAATTAGGTTACAATGTTTGCATTTGTTAGGTAAAATTTCACTTATAATTGTGATCAGCTCTTAAGAGGTGTGCCATCCACCCTAACATTGTGCCCATTAAGTGGGAACTCTTCTCTGCCCCCTCCCTGGTTCCCTCACCCCCCACCTTGAATTGATTTAAGTTTTTCTCTTTCTCTCTTTTTTTTTTGGTCGGGGCTGGGTTTGAACACACCACCTCCGGTATATGGGGCCGGCGCCCTACTCCTTTGAGCCACAGGTGCTGCCCTTGAGTTTTTCTTTTAATGTGGGTGTGTAATAGATCATCTTCTGGCTTCATATTGAAATTGAGTACGTTGGATTCTTTCCCATTCTACAGGGAAAATGGAACACATTTCTCCAGGGAAACCAGCTCCCCAGTGGTTAACACAAAAGATATAAAGTCCATCTTTTTTAATGGCTGAATAGTATTCCATGGTATACATATACCACAGTTTATTAATCTGTTCCTGGGTTGATGGGCGTTTAGGTTGTTTCCACATTTTGGCAATTGTAAATTGAGCTGTTATTAAAAATCTAGTGCAAATGTCCTTATGATAAAATGATTTTTTTCTTCTGGGTAGATGCCTAGTAATGGGATTGTGCTTTGGTTTTTTGAGCAGAGCCTTGCTCTGTCACCCTGGCTATAGTGCACTGGTGTCATCATACCTCACTGCAGTCTTACATTTCTGGGCTCAAGTGATCTTCCTGCTGCAGCCTCCTGAGTAGCTGGGACTATAAGTGCCCACCTTGATGCCCAGCTAATTTTTCTATTTTAGTAGAGATGGGGTCTTGCTCTTCATCAGGCTGGTCTCAAACTCCTAAGCTCAAGTGATCTCTTGCCTTGGCCTCCCCGAGTGCTAGGAGTGTGAGCCACCATGGCCAACAACATTTTTAAAGTTTATTTTACGTTTAGAATTTACCCAGGCACTGTTCTACATGAACTTAATCTTTGCAGTAATCCTACGTAATAGGTATTATTCTCCCTGGTTCGTAATTGTGGGAAAATGGAGGTGTAGAGAGATTTAGTAACTTGCCCAAAGCCCCCCAGCTAGGAGGTGTTAGAGCCGCATTTTAAACTCAGGCCACTGCACTATGCGCTCATGCTTCTTTAACTGGGGGTGCTAATAAGGCATGTGAATGGGGGCCACAGAAGGGAAGCAGAGATAGGAATTGAAGGGCACATGCTGCTTGGGAAGTCATTGAGGTTTTCACTGAATTTGAAAGAGCCTTGAAAGAGGGAACATTATCATTATAGGTTTTTGGTGCTATAAAATGAGTATAGTAAGATGTTAATAATTTCTATTCTGAGAACTTGAGAATTGCTTATTCTAGCAGAGAGGCAAGCATCCTATTCCATTGTGTGAGAGTTGCTGGCTGGCAGACAGATCTACCTTTTCTATTCCTAGCACGTAAAATTATTTTCTCTTCACCTCTACTTTATTTACTGGCTCTTTTGACAGTAGGGTTTGATATTTTGGTGTATCCGGGATGGCATTGTTCTCTTGGATCAGATGACCTAAATTAGTGGCTATTTTTTGTATAGTTGTTCAAGTATGCTATACTTGAGACCCTAGAGTTAAAATGGTTGATTGTGAGTCACTGTGGCGTGAAGAGCGTGTCAGGAAGGATCTCCTAGTCAGTGGGGTGGTGTGTCTGATTTGGTGTAGATTGCATGCCCTTTCTCTGTCATGCTGGTTTTTGGTCTTTGCTTTGTGAGGTAACTCAGGCATATTCTTTTCCCTGTAGTCTCTATCGAAAGCAGTCTCATCAGGTCTAGCCAAAGCCAAGAAGTAGGGGAAGAAATAGTATACATGAAGGTGCTGGAACCCAGAGAGATTGTCATTTACTCCCAGGTACAGGACTTCCTGTTGTCGATGGTTTCCTTTGCTTTGCAGAAGCTTTTTAGCTTGATATGATCTTGTTGGTCTGTTTTTGCTTCGGTTGCTTGTGCTTTTGAGGTCTTACTCAAGAAATCTTTGCACCAGCGGGGCATCTTACAAGGGTATATGCGAAGCTTAGTAAATGTGGAATGTAAATGTCTTGGCAGGGTAACTGGGAAAATGCCAGGAAGGCTATGTTAACCATTGTGATGAAAATGTGTCAGATGGTCTGTGAAGCTAGTGTATGATGCCCCATGATCATATCAATGTACGCAGCTATGATTTAATTAAAAAAAAAAAAAAGAAATCTTTGCCAAACCAGTGTCTTGGAGTATTTCTCCTGTGTTTTCTTCTAGTAGTTTTATAGTTTTTAAAATTTTAAATGTAAGTCTTTAACCATTTTGATTTGATTTTTATGTATGGTGAGAAATAGGGGTCTAGTTTCATTCTGCTGCATGTGACAACCCAGTCTTAATGCCTAAATTAATTTTTTTCAATGAATGAGTGTAAGTATGTCCATGTAATTGTATAACTTTTATCATTATTATAATGAATGCATAATGTGTCCTAAGCATTTTGTGCTTTTTACTATTGTAAGGAACACTGTATGAATAAATAACAGTTGCTGGGCACAGTGGCTCATGCCTGTAATCCTAACACTCTGGGAGGCCAAGGCAGGTGGATTCCTTGAGCTCAGGACCTGTTTGAGACCAGCCCGAGCAAGAGCGAGACCCTGTCTCTAAAAGTAGCCCAGTGTTGTGGCGGGTGCCCGTAGTCCTACCTACAGTGGAGGGTGAGGCTAGAGAATCGCTTGAACTCAAGAATTTGAGATTGCTGTGAGCTGTGATGCCACGACACTACGGAGGGTGTCAAAGTGAGACTCTGTCTCAAAAAAAAAAAACAACAAAAAAAACAAGTGTCACTTCTAGGCACTGAAGTGTGGTAATGAATAAATAGAAATTAATCAAAAAAACTCTACTGTCATGGAACTTATAGTAATTGTTATTTGTATTTATAATTTTTCCTCAGAATAGAACATTAGTAATATTATAAATAAAAACTGTTCAGTGGCCAGGCATGGTTGCTCATGCTTATAATCTCAGTGTTTTAGGAGACCAAGGCAGGAGGATTACTTGAGGCCAGGAGTTTGAGGCCAGTCTAAGCAACATAGCGAGACCTTATCTCTCCCCAGAACACCAAAATGGTTCAATAATTGCATTTGTAAACTTCATAATTAACTTTTTAAGAAAATGCCATGAAAATGAAGTCTTCTACAGTATTTATTTTATTTATTTATGTATAGTGTTTGCCCTTTCATATGCAAGTACTATCAAAAATTAAAATGTGTAGGGACCGCTGAAAGAAAGTTTTAAGTATCATTAATTCTTGATAATTAAAGGACTTGGTTAATTGCTTTTGTCCCACTAGATTGCTCAAGTGTATAAATAGATCTTATGATTTTGGGGGCTGGCTCAGAAAATTTTCAGGTAACTTATTGTAAATTGAACTGAGAAACTCTGTACAAGATGTTCCAAAGGTTGCTGTATATACATAGGGAAAATGGGAAATTATAGCTAAATGTACCTTTATTTACAAAATAGTCATTATAAAATTTTACAAAATATGTGCAAATAAATCTTTATGTTCATATATAAGTATAAAAACATATAAAATATAATATAATATGAATTTGCTAATTTTCTTATATATGGTGACGTCAGGTTGCAAAGTTGACTAGTATTTTTCTCGTCCTCTGCTTTGTGTAATCCTCTCCTCCTGCTCCTATTTCTATAAATTCTCTAGGGACTTGGCAACATCTTTAATAAAACTGGGTAGATAGCAGTAGAGGGGATTCAGTCAGCTCTGAGGTGCCCAGTTTGAACTTTCACTCAAAATGTGAAATGTGCCTCTGTCTAGTAACAGAAAAATATTCCTTTAAAAATAGTTATAACCAAAGAAAATTAGATGACCTGTTCAAATGACACATCAAGAAGCAGTTTCCTGGCTTGGCACAGTGGCTCACGTCTGTAATATTAGCACTCTGGGCGGCCAAGGTGGATGGGTCACCTGAGCTCAGGAGTTCAAGACCGGGAGTTTGAGACCAGCCTGACTAAGAGTGAGACTCTGTCTTTTTCTAAAAGTAGATAAACTAGCGGGGCGTGGTGGTGCATGTCTATAGTCCCAGCTACTTGGGAGGCTGAGGAAAGAGGATTACTTGAGCCCCAAGTGTTTGAGGTTGCTGTCAACCATGATGTCATAGCACTCTACCAAGGGTGACAGAATGAGATTCTGACACACGTGCGCACACACACACACTCACACACACATAGATGCACAAAAAAAAGAAATAGCTTCTGGATTGGTGTCTGTAGCTCAGCGGCTAGGGTGCTGGCCACATATACCAGGGCTGGAGGGTTCAAACCTGGCTCAGGCCTGCCAAACAACAATGACAACTACGACAGCAACAATGACAACAAAAAACAGCCAGGTGTTGTGGCAGAGGCCTCCGTAGTCCCAGCTACTTGGGAGGCTGAGGTAAGAGAATCGCTTAAACCCAAGAGTTTGAGGTTGCTGTGAGCTGTGACGCCATAGCGCTCTACGGAGGGCGATAAAGTGAGACTCTGTCTCTCTTTTTTGAGACAGAGCATTAAGCTGTTGCCCTAGGTAGAGTGCCATAGTATCACAGCTCACAGCAACCTCCAGCTCCTGGGCTCAAGTGATTCTCCTGCCTCAGCCTCCCAAGTAGCTGGGCCTACAGGAGCCCGCCACAACACCTGGCTGTTTTTTGGTTGCAGCTGTCATTGTTGTTTGGTGGCCTGGGCTGGATTTGAACTCATCGGCTCAGGTGTATGTGGCTGGCGCTTTAGCCACTTGAGCCACAGGCGCTGAGCTGAGACTCTGTCTCTTAAAAGGAAAAAAAAAAAAAAAAAAAAGGAAACAGCTTCCTATAGCTGAATATAGAATTGAGATTTTTAGGGCAACAGCCTATGCAAGATGATCATAGTGAGAGTTATTTTGACACTTTGATACATTAGATGTATTTTATATTAATGGCTTATACATGAGATGAGTCAGTTTTTGTTATTTGCTTAGTGTGGTGAATATAACAAAGGGTTAGAGAGCAGGGAGCTGGTTGGTGTATTCTCTTATTCTAATAACCTGTTCTTCAAGGTAGATGGGTATTACTGATTTCTAGATGAATTGGAGGTTCGGAGTTTGTGCAGAATCTCACTGCTGGTAATATCAGATTTGGGCTTCCAATTGAGGTCTGGGTAGTTGAAGATTTTTGTGTGATATTGATACCATATTATATACCTTTTCTTAAAAGTATGGCATTTTGTTTCCAAGGTGACCTGTCTGAACCTACTCTTTTTCTTGAATTTCATGTAGAACATAAAAATGTTCATTCTCTTCTGTTTTTTCATTTTACTGAAATTTTCTTTAAGAAGTTCTAAGGTAGACTGTGCTCTTTTCTCTCTCTCTCTTTTTTTTTGAGACAGAGTCTCACTTTGTCGCCCCCAGTAGAGTATCCTGGTGTCATAGCTCACAGCAATCTCTAACTCTTGGGCTCATGCCACTCTCTTGCCTCAGCCTCTGAGAAGCTGGAACTACAGGTGCCTACCACAGTGTCCAGCTATTTTTAGAGATGGGGTCTTGCTCTAGCTCTAGCTCAGGCTGATCTTGAACTCGGGAGCTCAGGCTATCCGCCCCCTTGGCCTCCCAAAGTGCTGGGATTACAAGCGAGAGCCACTGCACCTGGCCTTCTTTTCTCTTTCACAGTTCTATTATTAAATTTTTATGATGTAAAACATAAGAAAAATGTTTGATGACACTTGATAGTATGTTTTTCCTAGAAGGGCTGAGAGAAAAATCTTGATTTTTCAGATAAGCCATTATCTTCCAGGAATTATAACAGCCATATAACAACTTACTGTTTTAAGTAGGTTGCAGTGTAAATGTTAGCAGATAAAATATTGATAACTTTCTTTCTTGATCTACTTAGAATTCCTTCAAAGGTTAAAGTTCTTATTGGCTTGATTCAAAACAAGTACTAATTTTTGACTTTGATGTTATTTTAACATTCAATAAAAAGTACTTACCAGGAATATTAGTTATGAGAGAAAGGAGAGAGGAAAACTTAGTTCTAAAATTTAGTGAATTGTATGTTATATACTTAACATAGAATGAGACAGCCTTTTGGAGGGAAGATGCACCTGGTAACTCTGGCAACTGAAAAAAATTGAGAATCACTGAGCCAATTGAAGTGAAATTGGGCCAGTTGTGGTAGCTTTGTGCCTGTAATGTTAGCACTTTGGGAGGCAAAGGTAGGAGGATTGCTTGAGGCCTGTAGTTTGAGGCCAGCCTGAGAAATAGTGAGACCCCTATCTCTGCAAAAAAAGAAAAAAAAATTATCCAGGTGTGGTGGTATATGCCAGTAGTCCCAGGGATTTCGAATGCTCAGATGGCAGGATCACTTGAGCCTGGGTGTTTGAGCTTGCAATGAGCTATGATGGTGCCCCTGTATTCTAGTCTGGGCAAAAAGAATGAGAAAAATAAAATCAATTCAGGAAATTTATATAGGAAACAGTTTATGATGTTACAAATTATAAACAGATTAACAATTTAGGGATTATTGCAATTGGTATGAAAAGTATGTACTGAGTTAATGTTTATTCGAATATATTGAAATTAATTATTAAGCGTGTTTTCAACTGAAAGATTTCTCTGTTAAGCAGGTGTATTGCTTTGGTTTGAGAGGCAATGTGGCACGATGGTTAGGAGCCTAAACTTGGAAGCCACGACTGCCTGGTTTTAAATCTGAGCTTTGCCAATTTGGAAGGTTTATATTACTATTAATGAGGAAATTATTTAACTTTCCTGGGCCTTTGTTTCCTCAACTATAAAATGTGGATAATAGTAATAATTGCTTCATAGGATTGTTAGAATTAGATGAATGAATATATGTGAAGCTTAACTGAGAGAGGTCAAATTTCCAATGCTTATTGAATACCTACAGTGTATATTTAATGTTAGGTTTAAAAAATACAGACATGGGAAAATTTATAAAGAACTGAAAGTAGATGAGGCTTATGCCTATCATCCCAGCACTTTGGGAGGCCACGTTAGGAGGATCACTGAAGGGCAGGAGTTTGAGACAAGCCTGGACAACATAGTGAGACTCTATCTATAAAAAAAAGGGAATTAATTGAATGTGGTGGCACATGCCTGTAAGTCATAGCTACTGAGGCAGGGAGAATTGCTTGAGCCTAGGAGTTGGAGGCTATATGAGCTATGGTCATGTACCACTGCACTCCAGCCTGGGTAACACAGTGAACCTCTCTTTAAAAAAAAAAAAAAAAGCAAAAAAAGTATTGAAAGAAAAGGTGATATCATGAGAAAGGAGGTACGGGAATTAGGTAGTCCACATGATTGAATTCTGCTCTGCTAGATTAATAAAATAATTTTGAGGGAAAGCAGGAGATGAGGGATGGACTACTTAAGAGTTAAAATATATGCCATAGAACCAGCCAGTTCCATGATTATTGCCTTGAACATGAAGTGAAGCATGGTTCTTTTCTACGTGATAGAATTCCTGTTTGATCCTTTAAGTCATTGAAGTAAATTAGGTAGGGTGTGGATTTTAAATTCAAAAAAAATGAATACTCATTTTAAGAAAGGAAAACAGTGGTAGTAAAATTGTAATATCCAAGTCACATTTGACTCCTGCAATTACAAGAGATGCAAGATACAGTTTATAAGATAACAAACGTTTTGGGTATGTATTGAGTATTACAATATTAATACAGGTTTTGGCTTGTTTCAAATGTGTATACATGTTTTTGGTACCCTTTATAGTTTGTCAAAATGAAGGAGCTGACATGAAATTCCTGGAAGTGAGTGTAAGCCGGAGTAAGTGGAAGGGAAACCTGAAAGTTGCTGATAGGAAGAAAACAGAGGATCAGAGGAAGACAGGTTCTGTTGAGGCAGGAGAGCACACACATGTGGGCGTTGAGGGCTGCAGGAGGTGTGGTCAGAGAAGGGAGCGCCCTGAATGGGTGGTTCTGGGGACGGAGCAAGTTGTAGCTGTGTATGGGGATGGCTTTGGGGAGACGAAGGCACCTAGGAACTAGATACCTGGTTAGATGTTGGAGAGAGTGTTATTGTCATCATCCTGGATTATAGGAGGACTCAGTTGAGAAGGAAGATTATGAGCCCAAATCAAAGACTTCAATAAATGAGGGGAAAGGATCAACCAGAGATCATCTATTACAACTGTGGCAGGTTTGTTGGGTGTGGTGTCATGTGCCTGCAGTCTCAGCCTTAGCAGCTTGGGAGGACCACTGGAGCTCAGGAGTTCAATATAATGAGGCTCTTTCTCTAAAAACACAAACAACAATGACAAATTCTTTGGCTGTTCTTTTTGTGTTATTTCCTTTTCTTTCTCATTGTCCTTGAATGTCATGGATTTCAAATGTATATATTGCCAGTATATAAACTGGTGGTAATGTTCACTGTAGAAAAGTCAAAAAATAGGCTTAAAAAATAAACTTAAAAGCATCCATTGATAAATAAAGTTAGTTGTGATACACTCTTCCAGACTTTTTCTACACAGACATATAAATACATTTTTTAAAATGGCATCACCTTAGAAACATATATGTGTGTGTGTGTGTTTGGGTGTATGTGTGTGTGTGTGTGTGTGTATATATATATATATATATATATATTTTTTTTTTTTTTTTTTTTTTTGAGACAGTCTCACTTTGTTGCCCTTGCTAGAGTACCATGGCATTATAGCTCACAGTCTTGGGCTTAAGCTATCCTCTTGCCTCAGCCTCCCAAGTAGCTGGGACCACAGGTGCCCACCACAATGCCCCGCTATTTTTAGAGATGGGGTCTTGGTCTAGCTCAGGCTGGTCAGGAACTTATGAGCTCAGGCAATCACCTGCCTTGGCCTCTCTGAGTGCTAGGATTACTGATGTGAGCCACTGTGCCCGCCCGGCCTTTGTTTTTTTTTTTTTTTTCCTAGACAAGAGTCTCAAGCTGTCATCCTGGGTAGAGTGCTGTAGCATCATAGCTCACAGCAACTTCCAACTCTTGGGCTTAAGTGATTCACTTGCTTCAGCCTCCCAAGTAGCTGGGACTACAGGTGCCTGCCATAATGCCCGGCTATTTTGTAATTGTTATGGTTGTTTAGCTGGCCCAGGCTGAGTTTGAACCTGCCAGCCCTGTTGTATGTGGCCAGCACCCTACTGCTGAGCTACGGATGCTGAGCCATATTGAGCATTTCTAATACTTGCTATTTTCCTTCACCCAGTTGTGTATGGTGTCTTTAAATTACTATTGTTTTTCATGATTGCATAGTGTTTTGGTGGGTAGATGTGCTGAGAGTTGACAGTAGTGAACTGGAACAGATCTATGTATGTTTATAGAGGCCAATTCAGACATATAGTTATGGCCACACACATTAATGTTTTATCTGTATATGAACATCCAGGGTTTTTGGAGTTATTTTTTTTTTTCATAAGGAGGGGGAAGAAGTTGACCATGTCAGTCTGGGTTTTTGTGCCATTTCCTAGACCAGAAGATTGATATTGAAGACTCTGGATGTATTTCCCCATGTTTATTGTAAGATGCTCTCATTTCCCTTTCTTCAGTGAAAAGGGGTAAATAATTATGGACCCCCCTTAATTAAACATTAAAAACCAAATTGGGCATTTAAATGTTATGTGAATCATGACAATGGCCCATAAATTGCCTTATATTTTCTTGTGTGATGGTTTTGTGAATAGTTCATGTGTTTTGCAGAATGCTTTAATTGAAAATATTTACATAGAAAATGAGCTTGTAGTATGAACACATTGAAACAACGAATTTATCACCCCTAAAATAAATCTCAGTGTCTACAGCATCCAGAGAGTCCTAAAAACTGATTCTAAAGATAGGATTGGACTGGAAAAACTGACTACTGATTTCACATGACTTTTTCAGAGTGCTTTTTTGAAATGACTTTTTCATGTAGTTTCTTTTCTTTTTTTTTAAAGAGACAGTCTCACTTTATTACTATCAGTAGAGTGCTCACAGCTCACAGCTCACAACTCCTGGGCTTAGATGATTCTCTTGCCTCAGCCTCCCAGTAGCTGGGACTACAGGTGCCCGCCACAATGCCCAGCTATTTTTTTTTGTTGCAGTTTGGCCGGGTTGGGTCTGAACCTGCCACCCTCGGTATATGGGGCTGGCGTCCTACCCACTGAGCCACAGGTGCCGCCCTTTCCATTTAGTTTCTTAACTCGTTCATTATTTTCACATGGCTTTCCCTTTTACCACATCAGAAAGTAAGCCAAGTCTTGTTTGTCACTGTATCCCCCAGTGCCCAGTTAATAAAAATTGTTAAATGAATGAATGAATTGTATTAGATCTGTTTTCAATTTATTTAAGTTACTAAAGGATTGACTGGGAGAATGATTTTTCAGATACACATGAGTAATGTGAAATGAACTAAAGAAGGTTTATCTGGTTGTTCTGTTGATGTAGAAAGATAATATGGGAGTCCTGCCTTTTCATAACTAGGATTCTTCTGCTGAATCACCTTGGTACCAGCCACAGCTCCACCGTTTTGACCATTATTTCAACCACTGTAAGTTTTTCTAAGTCTTGATTCTGAAATTGTGTTTTTTATTCTGGTGTTACATTCATATATGTAGGATGGTACTGCAATGGAAACATAAGGTGAGCCTTAAATCTGAACCACTTAGGTAATTTGAAGTTTTCTAATAGCTACATCAGGAAAAAAATAAAGGAAATGGGTGTAATTTTAATAATATGTTTTATTTAACCTAATATGCTCAAATTTTAACATGTAAATAATATAAAAGTTAGTGATGAAATTTTTTGCATTCTTTTTTTCCTACTGAATTTTTAAAATCCAAAGTGGGTTTTACACTTACATCTCAGTTTGAATTAGCACATTTCAAGTGTTCAGTAGCCACATGTGTCCAGTGTCTTTGGTGCAGATCTAAGAAATCATTTAAACACAAAACTAAGCCAAAATGCTAATAATATAGGTATGGGCAAAGATGGAGATTTTATAGTTTTTCTAAGATTAGCTTTTATAGTTTTTTCAAAAAAGGTAATTTGTTAGATTGCTTCAATGACTGTAGTAAGTTTTTGCTGCAAGGCTGGAGTTTAAACATCGAAGAACCAGTGTAATAAAAATACGTTATAGAATTAAAAATCCAGGAACTCTGAAACTTGGTCACATCAAGTTCTTGCTTTTTAAATACTGAAAAAAAAATTTATCTAGAGAAGATATAACTGTATCTATAATATTTTATTAATTGCTTTAGGGGAAAAGAGATCTGAAGCACATGTGGCCAGATGTTAACATTTATTAAGTCTTTGGCAGGTGTGCTGGCTCACACCTCTTATCTCAGCACTTTGGGAGGCTGAGGCCAGGAATTTGAGACTAGCCTGGGCAACATGGTGAGACAAAAAAATAAAATAAATCTTAGTGGTGGGTACATGATATTTTTTATGTTATTCTCTAATAGTTCTCTAATGCTTCTCTATGATGAAGCATTTCATGAAAAAAATTGAAGATATAAAGGATTTGATTCACAAAAGTAAAATGAGAACAAGAACATTGCATGTGTTATAAGTTCTGGAAATGATACTGTGCTTGTACTTTTACATAGTGGTAGTATTTCTTTCACCTGCAATTAATAGTGAGTTGTAGAAAAATGGCAACTTATTTTTAGCATCTGCTTTTTTTGGATGAGACTTGTCATGAAGATATACCGTCTGGATATGATTTAGTGTAATTTCACTTTATTACTATAGCATTTCAAAGAATGGAATAATTCTTAAACATTTCTGTTTAGACAGATGTTTTCACTTATAGATCTTTAAATCATGATGTCAAATAATATTGACATTTTTGGAGTTAAAAAATTTTTAAAGCTTCTCTGCACCTGTGGCTCAAGCAGCTAAGGCACCAGCCACATACACCTGAGCTGGCGGGTTCGAATCTAGCCCGGAGCCCGCCAAACAATGACAGCTGCAACCAAAAAATAGCCGGGCATTGTGGCGGGTGCCTGTAATCCCAGCTACTTGGGAGGTGGAGACAGGAGAATCGCTTGAGCTGGGGAGTTGGAAGTTGCTGTGAGCTGTGATATTACAGCACTCTACACAGGGCGACAGCTTGAGGCTCTGTCTCAACAACAACAACAACAACAAAAATTTAAAGCTTTTTTTGTAATTCAGTCAACAAAAATTCTTCATTTTTTTTGATTTTATATAAAAGGTACAGATCACCTGTTTGCTTGTTCAGTGTAAATAGCCCTTAAAAAAAAAAAAAAGTAAATGTCTTTTTCGTGCGGTCATTCATCTTCCTGTTCAGCTCCTCAAAGGCAAAGTAAAGTTTTTATCACAAAAAGATAGTGTGTAATCTTACTCCTTACTTTGATAGATTACTAAATTTACTTTGTAAAGTTTTATTTGGAATGATGCTTCAAGAGGATGAAGTAAAACAGAGTATCCAGTATCAGAAACAAATAATTTGAAGTAGTAATTAGTTTCAGTCAGATGTTGGTTATATTTAGATTTTTTTGTTGTTGCAGTGAGCTATGAGGCCATTGCACTCTGCTCAGGGGCATAGGGTGGGACTCTGTCTCAACAACAACAAAAAGCAAAGAAATAAGCAAGGAAATAAAAAAAAATAAAAATTTTATTTATGTTTGAGGTAGTCTTGCTCTGTCACCCTGTGTAGAGTGCACTGGTGTCATCATAGCTCACTGCAAACTCAAACTCCTGGGCCCAAGTGATTCTCCTGCCTTAGCCTGCCTGGTATGATAGATGGGACAACAGGCATGCACCACCATGCTTAGCTAATTTTTCTATTTTTTGTGGAAAGGGGGTCTTGTTCTTGCTCATGCTGGTCTTGAACTCGTGACTTCCTGCTTTGGAGGATTACAGAAATGAGCCACTACACCCAGCCTAGCTCTTGTTTTTTTAATTCAAAATATGTTTGTTACTGAGTTATGTGTTTCTTTATAACACAGTTGAATGCTCTACCTTTATGGGATTTGTAGAGATAATAGCTTTTTGTATAGTGGTGTCTTTTCTTCAAATCTCTTTTTAGTCATATATTATCAAATTGGGAAAACATTTATGTATACATGTTTATGTAATATTATATACACATATATAGTCTTATGTTTTTTTCTAAAACAACATTTGCAGTATAAAAAGTTTCTCACAGTTTTAAAGTCTTTAAAAAACTTATTTTAGTCCCAGCATGGTATCTGGAACCTGTAATCCTAGCATTCTGGGAGGCTTGAGCTCAGGAGTTTGAGACATCCCTGAGCAAGAGACTCCGTCTCTATTAAAAACAGAAAAATTAGCTGGGTGTAGTGGTAGGTGCCTCCCATTTGGAGGCTGAGGCAGGAGGATCGCTTAAGCCCTAGAGTTTAAGGTTGCACTGAGCTTGGCTAATGCCGTGGCACTCTAGCCTGAGCAACAGAGAGACTGACTCTGTCTCAAAAAAAAAAAAAAAAAAAAAAAAGTGTTCCTTTAAAGTAGTTCAGAATTCATTACTTAGGGTTGTCATTCTGAATTAGGCAACCTGCCTGTCATCATGTGCCTGGATAGTCATTTATTGGGTCAGTGATTTCTTATGGAATATAGTGGTTGAGATTGAAAGTGTTTAGGTTGAGATTGAAAGTATTTTAAGTAAATCTTCCATTTTTGTTTTTCCTTGAAATTATGTTTTTCCTAAAAATAAAATGCAGAAGTCTCTCCCCCTTCCCCTAGGTAAATAATGTATTTCACTCCATCAAATCATTGTTACAAATTAACAGAAAACAATTAGGTTTTTTAAAAATGGTTTTTAGGTTTAGCCTTTTCTTATAACCTGAATGGCTTAGATAGAAGGAATTCTTTCTTCACTTGGTGATTGTGAATTAGGGAGTCTCTTTTTGCTTACCTAGTACACCCAGTTTTTGGAGCCCTTAGCCTACAATAGGGATTGGCAAACCTTTTCTGTAAATCTGTAAATGGTCAGATAGTATTTTAGGCTGTGTGGGCCAGATGGTCTTTGTCACTCCTATTCAACTCTACCCTGTAGTCCCAAGGCATAAATACATGCTTTTACAACAAATGAGCATGGCTGTATTCCAATAAAACTTTATTTATAAAATACAGGTTACAGTCCAGATTTTTGCCCTATAAGCCATAGTTTGCTCATTGCTGGCCTTTATAAGACTCCTGATAAACATTTTTCACTTTGGAATGATGGGCTCCTTCCCTTAAGTATACTGGATTCTCTTGAAACTTAGGGTGTGAAGTGTGTTTCTTTTGTTTCCATAGTCAACGCTCACATTTTTGAGGCATTGGAGCTCTTGTATTCTGAGAACTGAACCATAGCTCTTCAGGGGCAAGCATAGTGGTGTTATATGTATTCATAAGTGAATGAATGAGTGTATTCACGTATTTGTTTTACCTTCTGTGTTATGAACTGGGACTCTTAGGCACCTAGCTAGACAATAAATTTTTTCATTTTCTTTAATAGGAAGGTCTGCCAGCTATTCCATATGGTAGGCACTAGCCTCATGTGGCTATTTAAATTAATTATAATTAAATAAAATTTAAAATTAAGTTTTTAGTAACACTAGCTACATTTCAAGTATTCAGTAGACACATATGACCAATGGGGGCTGTATTGGGTAGCACAGATATGGAATATTTCATTATTGCCAAAAGTTCTACTGAGCAACACTAGTTTAGAATCCTAACTTAGGGCTTAGAAGAAAAAGGACATGAAAATGATAATAAAGTAAAATGAATAAATGAAACTTTCGTTTTCTTCTGGAATGGATATTGTGGCTTATTCTTATTTTCTTAAAAGAATTTTTTGCCACATCAGAATTAGAGTACAGAATTATTTCTTTTTAAGTACATCATATAATCAAATTTCTTCTTAGTTACTTAGATCTTTAAATTATAGCTGGAAATCAAAATGCTCTCTTTACATCTCAGAGTAGCCACATGTATATACATAACTATTTGAAAGAAATTTATTTATTTATTTATTTTTGAGACAGAGTCTCAAGCTGTTGTTCAGGGAGTGCTATGGCATCATAGCTCACAGCAACCTCCAACTCGGGTTTAAGTGATTCTCTTGCCTCAGTTTTTCTATTTTTAGTAGAGACGGGGTCTTGCTTTTGCTCAGGCTTGTCTCCAACTCATGTGCTCAAGCAATCCACCCGCCTTGGCATCTCTGAGTGCTGGGATTACAGGTGTGAGTCACTATGCCTGGCCCTGAGAGAAAGTTTTGTGCTAGTAATTGTAAAGAAAGGGGCATCATTCAGCAAGTGGATGTCTCTGTGAAGTCACAGTGTACACCTCCGGGCCGGGGGTCTGATGCTGCTGAGTGGTCTGTCCGTATCCCCCATCCCACATCTTGTCCTTTTGTCTTTGCTTTTATTTCACCTATTTATTAAACCTAGGATTCCTGGTCCACTTCCTCTGACTGCTCATCCTTCCCTTCTTAACTGATTACCTCACTTTCTGTTTCATAGAGAAAATAAAAGCCATCAAATTGGAACTTCTCAATTTCCAGTGCTACCCAACTATCTATAATACCCAACTACTTATGTTTCCTTCTATACAAGATTAAGTCAATTTAATAAAATAAATCTAAAGCCCAGTTTTATGTAAGACTTAAATTCAATTAATAGATCTTATTTGCCTGTTCATTAATTCTAGTATATTTTATGCAAAGTTAAAAGAAAGCACGATTTATTCAATATAGTTTTTGATACGTGTTGATTAACTGAAGTTGAATGGACATAATTCTCTTTAAACATTTAGTTCTACTTATAAACATAACTAACATTAAATTGCATTTAAAAATTGGCTACACAAGGCTGGGTGCAGTGCTCACATCTGTAATCCTAGCACTTTGGGAGGCCAAGGCCTGTGAATTGCCTCAGCTCATAGGTTCGAGACCAGCCTGAGCCTGAGTGAGACCTCGTCTCTATAAACAGCTGGGTGTTGTGGCAGGCACCTGTAGTCCCAGCTACTCAGGAGGCTGAGACAAGAGAATCACTTGAGCCCAAGAGTTTGAGGTTGCTGTGAGCTATAACGCCGTGGCACTCGACTGAAGGCGACAAAGTGAGACTCCGTCTCCAAAAAGAAAAAAAAATTGGCTAAACAAGTGCCCAGGAAAGCTTGTATCCCTTAAAACAAAACCTTCTCCAAGTACTTATATGACATTTTTTTTCTTTTTTTTTTTTCTTTTTTTTTGAGACAGAGCATCACTTTGTGGCATCATCGTAGCTCACTGCAGCCTCAAACTCCTGGGCTCTAACAGTGCTCCTGCCTTAGCTTCCCCAGTAGCTGCGACTATAGATGCAGCCAGCTTTCTGTTTTTGGTAGAAATGGGGTCTTGTTCTTACTCAGCCTGGTGTCTTAAGTCTTGAGCTTACGCAGTCCTGCCTCAGCCTCCCAGAGTGCTGAGATTATAGTGTGAGCCCCTGCACCCGGCCTTAAACAACTTCAGTAAGTATAACTAAATTTTAAAGTGCAATGATTTTGTCTCACCCTCACATCTTTCTGTGTTTCCCTGTTGGGAAATGCTGCTCAGTTGTCTAAGCTAGCAACCCTGGCTGTACTTGCGTCCCTCTTTTCTGTTTACTGTCTAGAATCAAGCATTGTTTCTTTTTCCTATATATCTTTTTAGCCCATTATCCCTAGTTCAGGCCACTGGCTAGTGCCTGAATTACTCACAACTTCCCAAACCCTCTGCCCTTCCAGTTTGTTCTTTACCACTGTAGTTCTTTTGATCTTTGTTTTATAGCAGCTTTATGGAGATATAATTCACATATCATACAATTTACCCATTTAAAGCATGCAGTTGTTTTTGTGTGTTTACAGGGTTATACAGCCACCTCAATTTCAGAACATTTAGTTATGCCCAGAAGAAACTCTATATCCATTATCGTCTACCTCCCATTTTCTTCTCTGCCCAGTCCTAAGCAACACCCCTAATCTACTTCCAGTCTCCACAGATGTGTATATTCTGGACATTTTACATAAATGGAACCATATAGTCTTTTTTGGCTGCTTTGACTTGGCATGTGTTGAAGACACACTCATTCTTTAGTATACACCTGCACCTCATTTCCTTTTATCGCCAAGTAATAGTCCATTGTATGGTTATACCGCATTTTATTTCTTCATTAAGTGATGAGCATGTGGATTAGTTCCAGTTTTTGGCTATTCTAAATAATGCAGCTGTGCACATTCATATGCAAACTTTTTTGTGGACTTTTGTTTTCATTTTTTGGGGGGACTATGTATCTATAGTAAAATTATCGGGTAATATGGTACCTTGGTGTTTAACATTTTGAGGAACTGCCAGACTGTTTTTCAGAGTGGCTACAACATGTTATAGTCCCACCAGCAATCTGTTGTGTGAAGGTTCTGATTTCTCCACATCGTTTCTAGTTCTTGTTAATATTTGTTTTTTTGATATAGCCATTCTCGGGACTGTGAAGTGTTAACCTTATTATGATTTGATTTACATTTCCCTGGTGATGTTGCGCGCCCTTTCTTGTAGTTATTGGCCTTCTGTTTTCTTTTTTTTTTGAGACAGAGTCTTACTTTACTACCCTTGATAAGAGTGCTATGGTGTCATAGCTCACAGCAACCTCAAACTCCTGGGCTTTTTTTTTGGATTCTTTTGCCTCAGTTTCCCAAGAAACTGGGGCTACAGGTGCCGGCCACAATGCCTGGCTGTTTTTAGAGATGAGCTTGTCTTGAACAACCTTGACAAGATGAGCTTGTCTTTAGAGCTCTAGCTTATCTTGAACATGTGAGCTCAGGCAATCCACCTGCCTTGGCCTCCCAAGTTTGGAGACTGCAGGCATGAGCCACCGCACCTGGCCACTGTTTTCTTTTTTGGAGACAGAGTCTTTCTTGGTCACCCTTTGGTAGAGTGCCATGCGTCTTAGTAACCTCAAACTCTTGGGCTAAAGTGATCCTCTTGCCTCAGCCTCCTAGGTAACTGGGACTATAGGCATCTGCCACAATGCCTGGCTATTTTTTAGAGAAGGGGTTCAGGCTGGTCTCCAATTCGTGAGTTTAGGCAATCCACTTGCCCTGGCCTCCTGGAGTGCTAGAATTACAGGTGTGAACCACCACACTGCCCCTTTTGCTGTTTTCTTTGGAGCCTTTTGATGTTTTAAAAATACAAATCTAATTGTATTACTTTCCTAGGTAAGCTCTCTAGTGATTAACATTTTTCCTTTTTTTATAGCCTGGTTAACTCTTATTTATTTATGTTTTCAGGCTTCAGTTTAAATGTAATTTCCTTCAGGGAGCCTTCCTTGAACCCCCACTGTTAGCACTGCACCCACCTTATTGTGATTGTTCACCTCTGTTTCCTTTCTAACCAAATAGAAAGTACAAGGAGTAGAGATTATGCCCGACACAAGGTTGTCTGAATGACTCAATTCATGATAGAGTATAGCTTTTCTTTCTTTCTTTCTTTTTAATATTTAACTTAAAAAAGAAAATTCTGTTTGGGAGTTCTATTTATTTCCCCTCTCCCCCACTCATTGCTAGAGTGTGCTGCAACCTCGACTAACTTTTTCTATCTTTGATGGACTCACTTTTGATCAGACTGGTCTTGAGCTCCTGAACTTGAGCTGTCCTCCTAGAGTGAGCCACCATGCCCAGCTAAGAATTTATTCTTCTTACTTACCTCTGTGACTTGGTGGCTTTTAATTTGAAGAACTCTGATTCTTCCTTTGAGTTTTTATTTTTTGGGGGGAGTTCTTTCAGTTTGATTCTCATTTTGTAGAGACAGGAAAACATAGTGGTTATGAGTATTAACAGGAGAGCAGAAAGATTAGGTTTGAATCTTGGTTCTGCTACCTGTCCTTTATGTAACCTTGTTAGAGTTACATAGTTGTAATTTCTTGTGGTTCCATTTCCTCATCTATAAAATGGAGCTGATAATACCTACCTGATGGAGTTGTTTATAAATTAATGGAAGACGTATGGTGGTGGAGGGGACATAATAAGTGCTCCATAAATGGTATCTAGTGTGGCTGTCTCCCACTTCTTCTGATCCTAAAGGGTGCAAAGCTTTTTTTAAACCTGAATTTGTACAAAATCATTTTGTTTTCACTCAACATAACTGACACCAGCTGAATTTTTCACAGAGGATTTTACTTAGTCTTAATAGAGAATATAAGGAAGTGGTTATTGTAAATACATAAAAGCCCCATAGAAAACGGCTCACACCATCAGAGGTCTATACAAATTGTTACCTTTCCCCTCGGCCTCCTTGCTACCCTTCACACCAAGGAGAAATCGCTCCCACACCTCTACCGGGTACTCTCTAGATGAGCCGTTCTCAACCTGTGGAGATAGGAATACATAGGAACTGTATTAAAGGGCCATGGCATTAGAAAGGTTGAGAACCATTGCTCTAGACACTAACAAAACTGTTCTACTGACTTGGGACTCTCTTTTCATTCATCTTGGAATTTGTTTAGTAACTTTTCCACAGCTGACTTTCCTGAACTGTGGTGATTGATATAAATGGTTGTAAATGATTTATAAATGATTATCCAACTAATACAGGCCTAGGTCTACTACTTGTGGAAAATTTATTTTAAATTATTTCTGAGATACATTTCCCATTTCTTATGTAGGAAATTGGCTTTAATCTGAGTCATAACATATAATAGTGCCCTGCTCATCAATAAATGTCATATAAGAATGAAGAGTTATCATACACATGTCACCAAGAAGATTGTCCCTAACATTTGAATTTCGTAGTATTTCCCTTCATGTATATTGAATTTGGGTAGTGCTCTGAGTTTTCTCTGACGTTTTGCAATTGATCCTGGTGGGTGTATAATCACACATAAGCTGCAATCAAAATAGCAGAATAACTTAGTTATAGGGATAGGACTGTTACCCAAATCTCGTGATTTTGATTTTTAAAAAACCCTACTAAATAATCTTCTCCAAAGAGGAGATTTTGCTGTTTCCATTTTGTTTTCCTCTTTTTTCTTACTTAGTAAAAATCTATTTTGAAAAATTTTAACTCTCTTGTAAAGTAACTGCAGAAGTCTTTATTCCATTTTGAAATTAACCCATAGTTTGAGGCTTTACCAAGAAAGACCTCAGGTACCCTGACTTATTTCAGTTGTGTGCTTTGGTCTTTTTCTTGCTTATTGGTGAGGGTGTTCTTCATCCTTGCCTTTTAAAGTGGTGGTCTTTTCCATGCTACATCTAGTATACTAATTTTTTTCTTTTGGAAACAGAGTCTTACTTTGTCATCCTTAGTAGAGTGCTCGGGCACTTATAGCTCACAGCAGCCTCAAACTCTTGAGCTCAAGAGATCCTCTGCCTCAGCCTTCCCAGTAGCTGGGACTATAGGTGCCTGGCTATTTTTTTAGAGATGGGGTCTTGCTCTTGCTTGGGCTGTCCTCAAGCCAGTGTCCTCAGGCAGTCCACCTGCCTTGGGTTCCCAGAGTGCTAGAATTACAAGTGTGAGCCACCTCTACTAGGTCTCTTAAACCAACTACAGTGTTTGATTAGCTCTGTGGGTAGCTGAGAAAAACCAGAATACACATACCAGCATTCATGCGCTTATCTGGCTTTTCTTCCCATTGTCTCTGAAGAGATTATGGGAAATTCTGTAAGTTCTATTTTATTATTTTATTTTATTTTATTTTATTTTATTTTATTTTATTTTTTGAGACAGTCTCACTATGTCACCCTCAGTAGAGTACCGATAGAGTGCTGTGGCATCACAGCTCACAGCAACCTCCAACTCTTGGGCTTAAGTTATTGTCTTGCCTCAGCCTCCCAAGTAGCTGAGACTACAGGCGCCTGCCACAATGCCCGGCTATTTTTTTTTTATTGTTGTCATTGTTGTTTAGCAGGCTGGGTCCAGATTTGAACCCGTCAGACCACAGGGCTATGGGCACCAAGCCTCTTCACGTTCTTTAAAGTGAACGTTACATTTAGCGTTCGATGCAATAGAAAATTAGATTTCTGCATTCTCTGTACTCGTTCTCTTAGTGGTTAATAGAGGATGAGAATTTCCAGTGGTATTTCTTCAGTGTTAACTTCACTAAGTAATGATTGCTTAGTGAAGGCGAAAGGGAGCGATAATATGCTAGGACAACCTCATACAGGATAGTAGTTATTACTTAACAGAAATAGGAAAAAAATGTTTACTTTGTGAATTTGTCATTTGTCACTTTCTTTGTGTGTTTTGTGTTGAATGGCAAGTAGCTTCCTTATCTCTCACCTTCACTAGTCTTGGAAGCAGTGAAGAAAAGTTAAGTGGCTTTCTAAAGAAGGAATCATTTTCCAAGTTTCAAACCCACTAAAACTGATGAGATTATATTCAGTCCTAAATTAATATAATTGCGTCTTTTCCTTCTATGTTAAAGTGATCCTGATCATCAAAGGACAACTTTCAAAAAGATGGTACTAGGATGGCAAAGCAGACTAATATTTTAGAAGGAATGTTACTTCCTAGGAATAAAAGGACAGAATTATGATAGTTTGATGCATTAATTTTAATAATTTTTTTATAGTTCTTGAGTCAAGATGAAAAAGTTAAACAGAAATACGGTTCTTATTTGGTTGTACTAAATTTATTATATGATGTGCTTTCTCTCCTTCAGATGCAGAATTAGCGTTTAGGTTCTTTTTGTTTGTGAGTAAAGGTAATATTGTATAGCATTAGAATTAAACATTATTTTCACTGACTATCCTTCAAAGCAATGTAATAAAAAATGCAGTAATTTGAATATATTGGTTTAGGCAGTAATTATTTCAGTTACAAGTAAGTGGTGCTCTGTCTTTTAAAAATAACAAAATGTTAGTGATGATCTGTTTTATGAAATAGCTGCTTATAAAAATTATACTTGTTCCTTGACCTATAACTGTTACAAAATTGGTAATTTGGTTCTTTCATTAACTTTTTTTCTTTATAATACTGCTTTTATTCAGTAGTATGCCATAGATTTGAGAGTCTGCATTTTAGAAACATGTTATACATTGATTCTGAGAATGTAGTTTATTTTTGCTGATGTGCTTGCCTAGCAAGTCTTTTTTGTTCCTCTGTAGGTTGCCAGTTAAATTGTCTGCTTTAAAAATTTTTGTGTTTCTTTGTACCAATTCCATGTGCCACTTCATTTCCTTTATCCTGCCTTTCAACCCTCCCCAGAGGCAAATTGTCCATGGAGCTAATGAGACTTAAACCAAAGGCACCCTCATCTGCATGGGTCCCTTGGCATTTAATATATAAAATTTTGTAATCTTTTTCTTAAAGAATGTGCTCCAAATTTTATAAACATTAGCTTTCACAAAACCTGCCTTTTTAAAAATAGAGGACTATTAAGGGAGTTGAAAAACAAAAGTAAATGCAGATTTTTAGTTTGGTGTCTTAGGTAAAAGGGGTATACGTGTATAAATAGAATATTGAATAGGTTTGTGTGTGATGTCAGATTTAATTTATCCTGATAATCATCAGTAGTGCACCAGATGTTTTGACTGTATTTAGCTTCATATTAAATTAAGCATAGCCAGTGGCCTACAAAGTCCGTCTGTACTGCTGCCAAAGGTGGCACTGAAGACAGCCAGCCGCCTGTCATGTCAGCTACTGCTGCTAGCTGCCATTTCCCACTTGCCATGATAGTTAGGTTTTGCAATTGTTCATGCAAAGGGGACCTTTTTATTGAGTTGAAATTTGCATTCTGTAAATCATCTGTACTGAATGAAGAGGCTTGCCTTTCAGTAGGTAGTTCTTATTTTTGCTTACCTGTAAACCAGTGGAAACAAATCATAAATAAGATTAGTTAAGGGTTTATTGAAGCTTAAATTCTAGGCAAAGGGGAATTGTTACATTATACACAAGTGCCAGTTAAAAATCTGAGAAGATTTTTCTGTATCTCTATTAATCATGGAAAACAATTACTTATTATCATCATGTAAATATGTATTAAGGTCTGAAAATCCCAACATTTAGTTTCATTTATACTTAGAGAAGTATTAAAATAACTCAAAACCTTTATAATGTTTTAAACGAACACACCTTGACTTTTACTTGATTCCTGCTTTATCAGCATAATTGGAGAACCGTGGATTCTTTCCCATGAGTGAGGGTAAAACATACATCTGCGGTGTTCTGAGCGGAGGATCATTAAGATGGCAGGCCTTTCAGATCAAACAGTCTCCTCCTATACATGTTCACTCTTTCCTCGGAAAGCATTCAGGCATGTCTGAAATTAGACCTGAAAAGTATGTGCTAAGGCAAGAACAAATATCTTGAAAAATTAATCATAATGTTGCTTTTTACAGTCCTAAATGTCCTCTATTTAAAATGAAATTCTTTTGTATTAACCGTCTCTTCTTTCATATGCTGGCTTTCACCAGACTGCAGAATTGCCTGATTTGACTTTCTAATGTAACTGTAATGAATCTTCTGGGAATCCCAACGATTGAACACACATCCTCTGTAACTCTATTGTAAAATATTCAGTCAGTACTGTCGATGTTGCTGATTAAAAAAAAAAAAAAATCAGGAATTGGGAATAGGAGACAAAAAATGAAAAACTCCCTAACATGTATTAAGGCTTAAAACCAAATATATTCTCTCAGGAATTTCAGCCTTTAACTAGACATTATGATGTGCAATAATACCTTGATTAAATATGTTCAGTAACACCTTAATAAAAGCACCAGGGTGGGTGGAAGTAGTCTCCTTAGTAAAGCCAGAATTAGGGCATATGACACATTTAGTTTTGACACATTTAGTCTGAAAACGAATTTGGAAAAAAACTGGCCCATTTGCACAAACAAATTGCTCTGTGCATTATGTATGAGTACCCAGCAGAGTTAAATATTTCCTAGCCAATAAATGTGGCACCTATGTATACCAGAGTCCAAATGTTTGATGGTGGGTCTTTCAAATGTGTGTTCCTTATATACTTGGCATCTTATTCAACAGCCAGAGAATAAAGGGGAAGGCTTTTCCATGACATTAAGTAAGTACTTTTATCCCAAGTATTTACATTTATAGCGGTGTGTGTTTGGCTTGTGCATCTGAAGGAAATTGAATACCAGAATTTAAAAATTAAGGATTTATTAATTAAAACTGAATGTTACAATGAGCCAGATGCTGCTGTATTGAAACAGCCATTGTCATTAGCGTTTTTAAATCGAAGAGAATTGAATTAAATGTGGAGTGCCTTGACTTTCATGTGTTAACATTGTAAAAATCTTTAAAAATCCATCAAATAGAAGGCAGATTTCTTTTAATTTTAATGAAAGACAAACTCGCACTGAAATAGCAAAATAAATGTATTAAAATCTGTCTTTAAAAAATCTGAATTCTTTATTTTTGAGTATTATAAAATAACCTTAAAATACTTGTGAAAAGAAATGATTGTAAAAATGAGTGGAACATGAAGAACTAATTTTACTTTTGACTGAAAAAAGGTGTGGAAGAGGGAGTGGTGAATGGGCATGGGAAAGAATATTTTTGTTTTTTTTCCCTGTTTTTATTGTAGGGAAGCATTTTTAATAATAGCCTGAGTGGTTTGATGAAACACTCGAAGGAAACTCCCAGGAGAGGAAGATTATGCTGGAGAGAGAACTGTCTATGAATCATTTACGCTAACCTCTTGCTGAAGCACAGCTTGCATTTTTAATGATGGATGATTGCATTTCATAAACAGACCTTTAAAAATTAAAACAATATTGATCCTTCCTCATTTAGTCCTATTAAAATAACATAGTATACATCTCTTTCAAATAGCTCAGGATGGATTATTAGTATTTCAGACAATAACATAATTTAGTAGTTTCTAATCTAGAGTTTCTTTAAACAGGGCTTTGATTAAAATATTAATATTTCTGGAAAATAGTTTTCTCTGTAATGTATGTATGAAAGCACAATTTAAAAATTATGAAATAGTTTAAAGTTTAGCACAAATTATTTTCAACATAAACTGTCTCTGGTAAGTTTCATTTGTTTTGATCCTATCAGTTTCCTACAAAGGAAATAACTTTTATTGCTTGAAACATTGACTGCAGCATAGGGAAGGGGATGAACTTTTTTTTTCCCCTCGAGACATAGTCTCATTATGTTGCCTTGGGTGGAGTGCTGTGGCATCACAATTCACAGCAACCTCAAACTCTTGGGCTTAAGTGATTCTTTTGCCTCAGCCTCCCAAGTAGCTGGGACTACAGGTGCCCACCACAACGCGCGGCTATTTTCTTATAGCCGTTGTCGTTGTTTAGCAGGCCCTGACCCGGTTTGAGCCTGCCAGCCCTGGTGTACATGGTCGGCGCCCTAACCACTGAACTAGGGGCGGCGAGCCCACGGACTAGGTCTTACCTATAGACCTTTCAAGCACTTTGAAGAAGTCTGCGTTGGACGTTATCTCTGTCAGTGCTCTTACTTTAACAATATGTCCCTCAGTGAAGTAAAATGTGTTGTTACTTTGAACTTTTCTGAATTACCACTTTACATACTATTTTTGACATATTCTTGTCTTGCAAGAATTGTAGGAATAATGTAGTTAATGCCTTCCTTAGATGATACCGAGAGTATTTGTTTCTTTTTTTTTAATGAAAATGTTCCTAAGCTATAGGTTTAGTACAAGAATATAAAATTGCAAAGGAAATGCTTCCCTTAAGTAGATGGATTAGAAGTAAAAACCAAAGTCAAAATTCAGCATCACAGTCTTTTGAGTGATAGTCAATTTTTTCCTTATATAAGAAGAGCAGTGGTATATAAAATACACCATGCTGTAGAACACAAATGTCTTAATGCTGTAATTGGGTAAATGAGGTGAAAGCTATGTTGATTCGTAGGATGTAAGCACTCCAATTTCTACAAATAATCGACACATCAAATCCCATAATGGCATAAATGTATTTATGATATATGTACAAATGACTTAATAAAAAATAAATTAATTAATTTTCTATGTGTTTGAAGTGTTCATCATTTAAATAGTCATCAATAAATAGAAGAAGCTGAAAAGAAAGGAAGGAAGGAAGGAAGGAAGGAAGGAAGGAAGAAGATGAAGAAGAGACATAAAGCAAAAATAAGGAGAAGGAACACAAGGAAGAAAGGAACGAAGCCCCCAAATTTCAGTGAGAAAAAAAAATTTCAAACTTTCATTTGGATCTGCATTGAAACTTGACAGCCTGTGTATCGTTCATTTAGACAAAATACACATGTGCAAATGGTCTCAAAATATAAAATTGATAAATATATAAAATTTTAAAAGATTAAACCTCCCCTATAGATCTCAAATCATACTACATAGCTACAGTAATTCAAATGTAAAATAAAAATAAGATTATAAATTATTTCAAGTGTGTGTCAGATGATTAAATAAATATGGATGATTGGTTAAATATCTGGGGGCTAGGGTGTGACACATATTTCCCTCTCTTAATATAACAACCCAATTTGATTAAATTCATTAAAAATTAAAATATTAATGAATACATGTTAAAAGACTTGGAAATATCATAATAATGCACTCATTTTATCTTAGAATAAAGGTACCCAAATAATGAAATAATGAAAATGTTTAAGAGATTTTGAAAATGATAATACACGGTACTTGTGTGGATGTTGTGAGATGGATACTATCCTGTGATGCTGGTGAGAATAACTGAGAAAATCCCTTTGTGAAGTGTATTAAAACTTTAAATGGAAACATTCTCTTTCATGCCAGAAGTTCTATTTCTAAGAATTTAACCTAATAAATAATAACAAAGGCACACAAAGATTGAAGTATGTGCAAGTTCATTACATTATTAATCAAAGTATTCTAAAGTGGCTAATAATTTGCACGCCCAATGACAGAGAATAAAAAAATCCTTCCCATACAAGGCTGACTGATGGAAAATATAAAACAGAAAGTATAACATTGGTCTGATTACATAAATAAAATGTATCTGGGTCATGAATCTATGGACATTATCAATTTTTGATTCATTCTTTTTTACAGGTCTAAATATTCTACAATTAACATGAATTATTTTATATAATTTTATTTATAAAGGTATTAAATGAGGGCAGTTTGATTTTAAGTCAAGTAACAATTAAAGAAACAGAAAACAACCTACTGTCCTTTTTCACCCCACTCTCCTATCCCAGTTCCCCAGAAATTTACCAGGGTATCTTAGGTGTGCTTTCAAAGACAACTTGATACGAATACTCAGATGACATATATGTATTGAAACATCACATAGATGTGTTTATGTGTGTGGGATGTGTATACATATATGCCCTACTAGCTTAGTAATGTTAGCTTCTCGTGCACCAGGACAGTTCAGGGTTTGGGGAATATGGTGATTCACTCATCCCAGCCGGTGGTGGGTGTGGACATAAACACAGAGAGTTCTGAAAGGCACTAACATAAAGGTAGAAAGTTAGAGTCAGGAACTTAGAGTTGGACGTGATCCTTTCTAATAATGAAGTCTGAGGTTGGAGGCTGGAGGAAGAAGGCAGCTTCTTGGAGGAGTGGCCTCTTGATTTGGACACTGAAAAGGCAGAGGGGCTCTCCAGGGTGAGCTAATCACAGGTGGAGAGAGAGAAAGGCTATTTCTGACAGATGGAAGAGACTAAGTTGGGGAAGTTGAGAACATGATCTGGCCTGCTGGGCCTGGAAATTATGGAAAATGCGAGCGAAAGCAAAGACAGGAGAGGTTGCGTAAGGGCATAGCTTAGGGGATTTGGACCGCGATGTGGATCCTAGATATTAATCTGTCAATGATGGGAGGCCTTTGCTGGTTTGAGCAGGAGGATACTGCCACTGATGGAGTGAAGGGTAGCCAAGGACGCAGAGGGCTGAGCTACTCAGCTTAATTTTTAAGGAGAGAACAAAGGAGGGAAGCAGGGCACTTTTGGTGTGAATGGAGGACAGCTTCAGGGACATCGGAGATGTCACTCTCAGTAGCGTTAGAAAGCTAACCTGTGCTTGGAATTCTGACTCCCAGGGCCACAGTCAGGGAGAGTGGAAGTGATAAGAGAGGGTGGGCTTCAGCTCTGCACATTTCCAGGCGTTTGTCTAATGCATCTAAAATGTTTCTTAAAGATCTCTTATTGCTTTTTAACTTCCTTTGTGGGTTTCTCACTGTCACCCTAAGCCAAAGCCTGGTGAGATCGAAGGGACATTTCTAGAAGAGAATGAAGAATGGTGCCTGCAGACACCTCCAATTGAGAGGCCTGGAATTTTCACCGGAAAGATGCAGAGACGGCTGGAAAAGCAACAAATGCGTCTCATCTCTCCAGCCTGTCAGAGGAAGAGGGGCTGACACATGTGAAACCTGTACACATGGCGTCATCTCCAGGGACCCAATTTCCCAGGATTCTTCAGTCTGCTCTGGTGCCCACCTGCCCCATCACTCTATATTTTTGCCTGGTCTCTTCTGCCATGGTGGTCACAGTTGAAGGGGTGGATATAGTTAAATTTTGATCTTGGCAAAAATAAGTAATTAACTAATTAGGTAATTAATTTAAAAAACTTATCTATTACCACAATGATTAGTAAGCGAAAGCTCCAAGACAAGCTTTTCCATGAGTTCCTGCACATGAGGCCCTTAGTACAGGATGGCATGAAGAAAGTGCACCATGTGTATTGGCTCTTATTACTTTTAGTTGGTTTCATTTCAGTTCTAAAGTCTCTGTTCTTGTTTCTCCACCCCCAACCTATACTCAGTCCTGTACTTGAGAAGGTAGACAAACCTAGAATGACCTTTGCTATCATAAACCTGGGGTCTCCTGCACCCAGGGTGGGTCTGTCTGTGCCACCCCAGCCACACTTGTGCAGTCTGGGTGACTAGCTTTGTACTCAGGCAAGGAGCTTTTTTAGAACTGCAGCCTTATTCTGACCTCCAGTCCACTTGGCTAGGGCCCCAACACCTGTCTGGACTTAAGAGCTCTGCCCCAAGCTGGGCAGCCTGCCCAGAGCCTGACCTGGCTTGACTGCCCCTCCTCAGAGATGTATGCTTTCCTCCCCAGCCCCCAGATCTGGCCCCGTTTTCTTTCCAGAATGACTCAAGTCATAGCCACCATGCCCTTTTCTTAATGTCTACCACAAGCCTTAACCCCTCCTGGCTGCCTCCCTATCCCAGTATGTCTGTTTTCTGAATTCCCAGCCTGATCCCAATCAAAGAATGAGATGGGGAAATCTCTGCAAACCAAGCTCCCCACTCTGGGGATGAGAAATTATGGCTCAGGGAGGGGAAGTGCCTTCTGCCATGTGATGCCCTGAGTGTGTGACAGATGCAAGGTAAACTCCCAGACCCTGAGAAGCATTTGTCTTGGAATATTCTTAAGGAGCTGCAGCTTTCCCCCCCCCAGTTTGTCCTCCCACAACCTACAAGGGAGTTTCTTTCTGAGGCCATACTTAGGAGGTGATTTCCTTCTTTAAAAACAAGCCAGCATTCTCAGATTTAAACCCCCCACCTTCTTTCCTTCCCATGTTTGAGAGTTGTCAGGATCGTATGGCCTGTTGTAATCTGAAAGAAAAAGAAAAGAAGCAGAAAACACATCAGACACTTCCCTCCACGTTCTGCGACTGGGCAAAGCAGGATTAGGACCAACATATTCATGGAATTGTTTCGGTTCTTCAGGTCGTCGGAGCTATTTGACAGAACCTGTTAAGGATACACCAAGATGTTTGACATGTTCATAAGCATCCTCATGGCCACTTCCAGATGCACCAGGTGGACATATTGGAAGTCTGACCCCGCAGGCATGTGACCCACCAGGTGGTGAGGGCCTTCCTAGTCTGCTGTGCTTCCAGACATTTCCCTGCAAGACCAGATTCTGAGCTGAGCCAACATCAAGCACCAGAGAAAGTTTTGAGTTCCGTGTCCTCTCTCTATTGACAAGTAGATTCCAATAAATCACATAACCCCTATGGATGGTAGTGTCCTGTTCTTAAAATTAAAAATAAAAACAAGACAAAAACAAAACCTGTGCCCAGCTTTACCCACAGAATTCAACCATCCAGCTATACCAAGGACATGAAGGCACTTGGCACATTGTAAAAATGCAATGACAATGTTCAACTTCCTTTTTAATCATACACTGCAAATCCTCCAAAGATAACAGAACATGGATGTCAAATGCGGAGGGCTAGCTGGTCTCAGACTTCAGCTTCCTGGCCCATTAAAGAAGTAAGAATAGCATCACATGGCAAGGAGCTAAGACTGAGGAAATAATAGCAGGCACATGGTGACTATTTTCAGATGCTCATCATGAGTTTCACACAAGAAGTCTAGAACATTCCTTACTGCTCCAGCCCATCTTGGAAAGTGTTTTGGCCTCTTTATGGCTGTCCTTAAATGATGAGGTAAGGCCCTTTCCTGCCTTCTGCGGTGCTTTTCAGACAAGTTGCTGAGATTCCCAGGAGCTTTTTCTGGAGGGGCTAGGTCAGTGGAGGGGGAGGAGCATGCAAGAAGTGAGAGCAGACGAGGGGAGGTGATGGTGCACGAGGGGAAGTGATTGCGCTTTAGGAGAGGGCAGTGTGCAAGAGGAAGGCGAGGCAAGTGTGCACACAAGGTGTAGGGGGGGGTACCTTCATCTTGCTGCACACTGCCGGAAAGCCTCTTACCTGGCTGCATCACACCTTTCCATCAAGGAGGCCATGGTGAACCCTGGAAACCCCACAACACCCTAAAGGCACCAAATGTCCCCAAAGTCAGAGGCTGGAGCAGACAGACAAGGAGGTGCCTTGCCAAGCCTTCCGAGATGGACTTTTCTGGCGAGTCTTCTTCCCCTGACCATGAACACTGGGTGCGCCTTGTCCTTTAGGGAGGGCTGCTCCCCGGCAGGGACGCGACCTCACCAGACAGGCCTGGAGGGATGGCCTGCGGCACAGACCCCAACACACACGGCAGACGAGGAGAAAGCAGTGCTGGAAAGAGGCACTCTACCGAGGAGACTGACCAGGATGGTTCAGCCTTCTTACTATTTTTTATTTTCCCTGCAAGAGACAAAAGTGGCGGAAAATAACTCCAAAGAGAGAAGGCCTCAGATTCAACCCAAAAAAGATGAAATGGAAAGGAGCAATGTTGGAATCAAACAGCCTAGAAGAGAGATCAGTCCTCCAGTTCGACATCAACCTACACCCGTGAGAGAGGACGCCCTGTCAGTGAGAAGAGGATATTTTGAGAAGACAGAAAGGCATGGTGGAGAAATTGTTCCAGAATGTGTGACAAATTCGTCTGTCTACCTTCATTTTCTCCTCTCCCTAGCCAGACCTGTGTCCCGTATATGCCTGTATGTACATATATGTCAGTGTGTCTTTACAGCTAAGAGAGATGAAGGCAGAAAAGTGCTCCTGCCACAGCACTGTACCGGGGTTCCCATCCCCACGTGATGTTCTTAATGACCACCGCATGGCTCATCAGAGATGTGCTGCAGGCTGGATCTGGGTGACTCTCTGATCCCGCAGCCAGCTCAGGCCGTAATTACAAACTCCCTGCCCCAGGTAAGTGTCAGGTTATGTGAAGACACTTGGGCTTTGCCAGTGTCTATAAAATTCAAGTTCAAGGGGACTTTTAACATCAGAAACAAAAATATAAGAGAGTCAAGAGATGGGTCCCCTGTGCCCTGCAGAGGGCCATGGTAGAGATAAGAAGTGGGAGGCAATTACTCTGAAGGTGGGAAAAATAATGTGATGGCAGCAGAACAGAAGCAAGTAATCACCGCTCAGGCACAGCCCAGGCAAAGAGGCTTGCCTTGTAGGAAAACATGAAGTGAGCAGACCAAGACAGGAGGAGAGGCCTTGCTCTTGTGAGTTGGGTGAAAAGTCAGGATTTGCTTCCTGATAGGAAGGCAGGTGGACTTAGATAATGACCCCCAGATGCCCTTCTATACTTTTTTTTTGGTACAGAGTCTCACTCCGTTGCCCCGGGCTAAAGTGCCCTGGTGTCACAGCAACCTCCAACTCCTGGTGATCACCCTGCCTCAGCCTCCTGAATAGCTGGCATTACAGATGTGCACCCTGATGGCCGGCCAGCTTTTCTATTTTTAGTAGTGACAAGGTCTGGCTCTTGCTGGGGCTGGTCTTGAACTTCTGAGATCAAGCAGTTCACCCTCCTTAGCCTCCCAGAGTGTGAGGATTACAAGTTCCCTTTCATCCTTAACAATTTCGTAGGTCACTTTAGGTGTGTGTCTTTGTCAACTTTCTTTTTTTTTTTTTTTTTTAATTTATTTATTTTTTTTATTATAGATAAAACTCATTCCGCTTTGGAGACACTGTGTGTGCATGTGTGTGAGTGTATGTGTGTGTGTGTGTACATATGTGAGAGTGTCCGTGGATGTATGTGTGTGTCCATGCACATGTGGATGTGCACACATGTGCATGTACGTGTGAGAGAGTGTGTGACTCTGAGTGTGTGTGTGTGTAGCAAGGTGGAAGGGACATGAACACTTGAAGGAAAGGGGTACAAAAAAGAGAAATCAAAAATGCTCCCTAAGGTGTGATTCCAATTATATGCCATTCTAGAAAAGGCAAAACCATGGAGACAGTAGAAACATCAGCAGTTGCCGGGCATTCAGAGAGAGGGAGAGAAGAAAGAGCAGGAGGAGCACAGAGGATTGCTAGGGCAGGGAACTTCTGCAGGATGCTGTCCTGGTGGATACGCATCACTGTGCATTGGTCAGGAGCCGTAGAAGGTGCAGCACATATGTGAGCCCTAATGCAAACTCTGGGCTTCAGCTGATAATGGTGTGTTGATATTGGCTCATCAGTTGTAATAAATGTGCCACATCAGATAACAGAGGGGCTCTGTGAGGCAGGGGAAAGAGGGCAGATGGGAACTGTGTGGTCTTCCCACCCTCCTCCAATGCAGACTGTTTTCATGTCACTGTTGTTTGTTTTTCACTCACATCCATTACTTACTGATACTTAAGTGAAATCAAGTAAAAATGAATACTAAAAATGAATAATAATGCATGTCGAGATCAAGTTCTTAGGAAGTTTTATAGACGTTCTCATCAGTAGCCCCGCATTGGAGGAGAATCAATCTGCTGAAGACTCCAGGGCCACAGGAACCCAGCAGTTGGCAAACACAAACAAACACGGCTGGAGATCCTGGCATTTCCCAGCAATGTTTCTCAAACTACAAGGGCACCATCTCTTATTCAAACAATCCTGGCATTCCCTGGCCCTGTGCTCTCTCTTGGGTTCCCCTCACAGCCATCAGAGATAACCATTCTAAAACATACATGTCACGGTGCTGCTTTCTTACCTGACCCCAGGTAGTTTTTCTGGTATCTCAGGATGACCGGCATTGTTTAGTATTTCATACACAAGCTGGTCCCTACTTGCTTGAGTCTAAGTGCCCATTGAAGTTCCCGAATGAGTTTCTCAGAGTAAGTAGGAAGACTGGGCTTTGACCCAAGTTACTCGCTCCAAAGAATCAGTGTCCGAGTCCACTAAGGTATGCTCCCAGGTGTGGGTGGAAAGACCCCGTGAAAAGAACAGCCATCTAACTGACTCTTGTACTCAAGCAGGCAGTGGTGAGAAGGATCTCAGAATGTTTACCAAAAGAGTTACCTTTTAGAAAAAACAATGAAGACATTCCAGGCACAGGGTCTAACACAGAGGAGGGCAGCTAGGGGATGGCCTGGAATTTTCAAGGTAGAAACACACCATGTGCATTTCTTTTTAGGGAACAGCCCCGGATCTTCTTCCTGTAAAAGGAATGGCAGTAATAACTGCAGAAATCCCCCAAATTTACTTTCTCTAAGTATCTGGCTTAAAGAGAAACTCTTCATACCTCAAATTGGAATAGTCAGAATTCCTTTTAATATTTAGAACTTGTTGCAGATTAGAGCAAATCTATCAAGGAAAGAGAAGTCTAGTGTGAGTTTTCATCTTTATGTCAATCCAACAGCAGGAGCTTTTTCCCCATTTTGCAAATGAGGACACAGCATCTCCGTGAGGACAAGTGAGATTGGTCACACTAAGTGGCGGATGGTATTATCATTCTCTACTATTCATTCTCTTTCCTGTAAAACTACTAGACATCCGTACCTATTGCTATGTGATTCACAGTGCTCCCCTGTAAGCAGAATATACTTTCCTACCCTCATAACGGGAGAGGCCACATGACTCACTTGGGCTAATGGCACAAGAACAGATGTGTAGCTTGCCATGTCTGACCAGAAATGACACTGTCTGCCTTGTCTCTTGCACTTTCCTTTTGCCCCAAGAAGTGCTCATACCCTCGGTCCTAGGATAAGAAGAAAGCACAGGGAGGACAACCATCACAGCAGACCCACAGCTGAGTGATGGATGAAAGCTTGTAAGTCAATCGGATCTTGGGCTGTTTGTTACTGCAGCAAGCTGACTAATACAAATGATTTCCTGAAGGTGGGAGAGACATCTTCCCCCAATTTATGTATCTTTTAAGTGGTGATACCTACACTTAGATCCATATTTGCTTGATTAAAAGTCCATGCCCTGTTAATAATTATAGTTTAAAACCCTCTTGGGAAGCCCACATTACTTAAAGTAGATCCTACGAGACCACTTCCCAAATAAGACACCAGGAAACTATCTCTGGAGTCCCTTTGTTTCATGTTTCCATGAATTCTCCGTTCTTCCAGGCCCTGAAAGATTTCAGCATGAAGCATCCATTTGATCACCTTAATGATTTCTGTAATGAGAATAAAATCTCTGACTCTGCCACCTAGTCCAAGCATTCTGCAATGACCTGGTGATTCAGCTCCTGCTCCAGAGGTTTTCCCTCCAGACTTCCCCACCCTGTAGTTAGATCACAGCACGCCCTGGCATAAACCCTTCTGCTAGCTGCTCACGGCTCTCAGAATCAAATGCTAAATGGTCTGGCTCTTGCCACCCTCTCCTGATTCATCACATAGTGTTCTCCTCCTTGTTTACTATGTGCCAGACAAAATGACATACTTTCAGTCACTGCCTTCCCCCTGTGAGATCTTTTCTGTCTTGAAAGCTCATTCATCTCTTCTTTATGGCCTCAGCTTGGATGTCAGAAACGACACTATGTATAGTGTTGCCCAAATCCTTCTTCATATCCCTCTTCTGGCTCACCCAGGAAATTACTTCCCACCTTATTTGACATTAGGCATGATCGTGTAACTGATTCTGGGCCACCATATTGGAAGTAGAAGTGATGTATATCCAGCCAACCTGCTGCACCCTCCAGCAGCCCCCTGCTTCCCCTACCTCAGACATTGACCACACCATTTACATTCATCTCTGCTATGCCACTGTCTTTGCTTCGTGTAGGATATTTGTCACCATCTGGAATTATCTTCTTAATTCATAGTTATCAGATCATTTTCTGCCTTCTATGTAAACTTGAAGCTCTAAGAAGGCAGGGCCTTTATCCATCTCGTTTACAGTTCTGTCACACTAGTCACCATCCTGGCTACATATAATATATACTTGGTTAATATTTCTGAAAATATAAATATATGAGAGAGTAAATGAATAGATCTCTTATAAAAACAGCACCTGTCAATTTTAGCACAGTCCCTGATAGAGTATAAGAACTCGATATAGATACCTAAGTATGATCATGAAGAATTGTGTCCCCAGGACTTTTCTCTAATTTCTGGGCTATGGAGAGGAAATAAACAGAGATGAGGTTAGGTCTTGGGACCAACAGTCTACAAGGGGCAGATTTAGCCTTGAATATCAAAATCACACATGTTGGCAGAACAGAGGTGGCCTGGGGGGAACAGTCACTGGGGAAGAGCAGATTGACCAGGACAGTGGGCTTACCTTCATGAGTCAGAACTTTTCCCCCATAAAAGCCACATGATGCTAGAATTATTGGTAAGAATCAGATATGTCAGGGCCAGGACACCACCCACTTTCTGCATCAGCACCACAGAGCTCCTTATAAGAATTATTTCACAAATTTAGTATGTATTTGTTGGCCTTAGACTACTGCCAAATTTTGGCTGGGTTCTTCAGTTGGATAAATAAATCACCATTGCTTCCCTCAGAATACTAGAGATAGAGACAGACATGGAAACAAATAAAAACTAAAATGTGGCATTGATATGATAGCAGATGGACAGGAGAATACTGGAGTGGAGAACAAAGAAGGAGTTACCCCACCCATGGAATTACAAAGGCTGCAGATGACCTCTCAGATCCTAAAAAAGCAAGTATACATTTCCAGAGAAGGGCGTTCTACATAGAAGACTGTGTGCAAGGCAGAGAGTCATGAGAAGGCTTTCAAAGTCTTAAGGATAGTGGCAAGTTCTGTTGATCAAAGCATAAGGTGAAGATATCGTATGTGTATTGGAATAGATGGCTTTGCTTTCAGCATATGAAAGACACATGGGAAAGAGACACAATAAAAAAATTATACACAGAAAAATAATGAATACCAATAGTGGTTAAAAAAAATAAATAAATAAAGGACTTGATTGTTTTGGAATATTTTGTTTCAATGCAGCGTGTTTGTTTGTTTGAAGCTGAAAATAGAGATAATTTCTGACATCCAATCTCCTTCAGGTTCTTTGTGAAAAATATTTCTCAAACAATGTTATACTAGCAAAAGAGAAAAACTCAAAATTAGAAAAGAATGACCCAGAATACCACCACCCTGATCCCCATGTGTTCACATTCCCATGTTTCTTCGAGGCTTCGGTTTGTCTGGCCCATCCCTTTCTCAGGAGACCTAGCAAATGGAGACAGGATTTGACAGCATTTGAACCCTGGCAGAGCACTTCAGGGGCGCCTGGAGGAGGTGTGGGAAATACCTGTCCCTGGAGAACTTAGATTGATTATGTATAAACCTGCCTGAAAGACGGGCTGGCCATTGTTCACTCTTGAAGTTATACATTTCTAGAATAAAGAGAATTGGTGTATGCCTCAAGTTCATAGATTTTTAAATTTTGAATCTAGAGACATAAGACCCGCCCAGTTGAGGGGGGTGTCCATGGCAGGTCTTCAGGAATCACCTGAAATTGCATGCCAATGATTTTTGTTAAATAAGTACAGACGTGAATTTTCCAGGTAGAGGGTCCTTTGCTCATTGCAGTGTTGGTGTTTAAGTTTGAGGGTTTTTCTGGTTGTTTTCTGTTCATTGAATCAACATGTTTCTAACTTATTGTTCTGAAGCCTGGGAACCAAACAAGCTTGATTCCTGGTTCTTGGCAAAGGATAGAGCCTTTTTTCTTACATAGTCTTTCATGAAGTCCTGCTATTGCTACTTGCAAAACACATCTCAAATATGTCATCTGTCTCCATCTGGATCACTAAGATCCTCGCCAGGCCACCACCATCGTCTCTCTGCAGAACAAATGCCACAGGCTTCAAGGAGGTCTTCTTGGTCCACCCTTTCCTTGCTGCAATCTATGTTTTCACAGAGCATCTTGAGCAACTTTCTCTTTAATGAAAATTACATCACCACCGTACTAGAAATTCTCCAGTGGTTTCTCATTTTGCCTTCAGTATAATCCAAGTTCCTTGCTGTGGCCTGTAAAACCCATTTTCTTTGCACTTTTACAGACTAATCTGATACCCCCTTCACCCTAGTCCAGTAAGACTGGACTTTTTTCTGCTCCTGAACTGGCCCAAAGATTTCTCAACTCAAGGCCCATACACAGGTTGTTTTATCTTCTGAAATGTTCTCCCCACATCACGTAATTAGCTCCTTGCCATCACTTGCTCATGTAGGACTCAGCTTAAACTTTTCTCCACCACAGATGGATGGTCACTGACTATCCTGTCTTGATAGATTCTCATCCTCATCACATTTTTTTTATTGTAAAGCCTATTCATTTATCATGATATATATATATATATATTTTTTTTTTTTTTTTCTTTTTGAAACAGATTCACACTATGTTGCCCTCAGTAGAGTGCTGTGGCATCACAGCTCACAGCAATGTCCAACTCTTGGGGTTAAGTGATTCTCTTGCCTCAGCCTCCCAAGTAGCTAGGACCACAGGTGCCTGCCACAATGCCCAGCTGCTTCCTGTTGCAGTTGGTCATTGTGGTTTAACCGGCCCGGGTGGGACTTGAACACACCTGCCTCAGTGTATGTGGCTGGCACTGTAACCCCTGTGCTACAGGTGCCAAGTCATGATATATATTTTTAGAATAAATTTATGCTTGCTTACTTTTTTTGGCATGTTTTCCCAACTAGACAAGAAGCTTCATGGGAGCGCAGGTATTGTCTTTCTTTTTCACAGTCAGCTGCCTGGACACTGACACAATATTTGCCACATAGTAGGTTGAATGGTTGGATGGAGTAATGGATGAAGGGATGGGAGGGATGGATGGATGGATGCATGGATAGATGGATGGATGGATGAAAGAAATAAGAAAGGAGGTTTTATAAGTGGTCTTCATGCCCCATAGTTATGTGTACAGCAAATGTCACCACCTAGGCATGTTACTCTGCTGGGATGGGCGATGGTGACCAATGGGGACGTTCATTAAAAGAAGCTGAGGACAATTACAGGCTGCCCACCATAGGGTGTGGCCTGCAGTGCAAACCACCTTGTCCTCAATGGCTTACTGTACCTAGGTTTAAATCTAGACAAGTCTGTAGCTTGGAATGGGATAGGGGAGGCCAAAAAAGGAAGGAGGATTTTCAGACTGAATATAGTCACTAAGAGCCTAAAAGGAAACTTTGGGAGGGCTTCAGGGCCCTCTCTTGGATCAAACTGAGAGTGGTTTTAGATGAGAAAGTGAAGGATTAGGGTGGAGATGAGAGGTGATGTAGATCTGATATTCAACCAGGGCTCCCCACAAATGGCACATGGATAGCTAGGACAGAGGGACATCTCTAGCCAGCATAACAAACCCCATGCCTCCAGTAAAGCCCACCGGGGTCTCTGCCCTTCACTCCTTCCTCACCTTCTCCTTAGCAGTTCCCATCAAAGTCTGGTTCAGATCCCCAGGCTTTCCTGTTGCCCATTCGTGCTCCTAGTCTTAAATCTGAAGTTTGCTTTTATGAGCTCCCAGGCTCCCTTTTCTCACCCCACCATAACATGTTCCCTCCTCTGGTTTTCCAACTTGAGATACCCCTTGGGAGAGTTCTTGACCCACACTAAGCCCTTTCAGGTCAAGCCATTTTTATCCTGTAGTTTGTGCACCAGTAGGTTCTGCTCCAGTCTGAGAGAAGGAACTAGGGGGCCGGTTCCTGCTAACTTTTCTAAGTTTGTACTTTCGGAGGCAGTGTACTGCACTGGCTAAAGCCACGGCTCTTAATCCAAGGGTCATGCTTTTAATTCGAACCCCAGAAATTCCACTTAATTGTAATTTTAACTGAAGTGACTTCTCCTCTCTGAGTGTCCATCTCCTCATCTATCTGATAGATATCTGATAGTCCCTCCCGACTGAGACTTCAATAAATATCAAGTAAGATGATGCCATTGGTGCTCCACTCATTCTGTTGGAACTTTCAAGAAACACAAACTGATTTCAAGCTTACCTGACCTACATCAATATGCTTGAGGGTTTTTTTTTTTACTTGTCTGTTTTGAAATTTTTGGCCAAAGTGCAGAGACTCATTGCTTCTGTGCCTGCGTGTGTGTGTGTGTGTGTTTGAAGGCACACACAAGGCCAGAAGTGCTAAGGAATTAAACCCCTAGTAATAGGTGCCAACCAACAACCTTGGGATCTGCTACCTGGTGTATAAATACCCCGACTCCTCGGAGTGGTGGGGGGTGATACTGAAGCATGCATTTTGCATAGTATTCCAGATCTTCTCCAAAGGAGTCAGTTCCAGCCACTCACTGTGATGGCTGGGTTGATACCACACTCATTATTCCTGCTTTCATTTCCTTATATCATTTCTCCACTTCCCTAATACGGATTAGATTTCTCAAATTAACTTGTGTCAGAATCTTGGTACTGGGATCTATTTCTGGGAGAACACACCCCAAGGCAAAATTCTTAGCATGGTCCCAGGTTCTTTGTACAGCTCAGTGTTCAGTGGATGAGCTATGATTGAATACTGAAGGGGAAGCCTGCACCTCATTTCAGTGGGAAGACCTCCCGCTGTGCCATGCAAACACTAAGGGGATTATCATCCCAGGTATGCTAGCAAATCTCAGCCCTGCCAGCAGTGATCCCTGGCCATCCTGCCTCCTTGTGCTGTGAGCCCAACTGAGAGAGATCACCGAAGTGTTCCTGCCTAGCACAACCCACCAGCCTCCAGGGAAACTGACTACAGGACTTGCCAATAAACCTGCCTCTTCAGGTGGGGTGAGAAGCCTCCCTGCTCCACCCTGCTGGCCAGAACTTGTCTGACCAGTGGGTTGCTCTGTTAATCCAGATCCCAAAGGCAAAGCCAGAGCACTTTGATCAAAATGTAGATTAAGAAAGCACCTCTGGAACATATTCTTAGTAAAGTATCTCAAGAATGGAAGAAAAAGTATCCAATGTACTCAGCCCTACTATGAAACTATGAAAGCTATAACCCAGTTATAACCTAAGAATAGGGGGAAGGGGGAAAGGGAGGGGAGGGAGGGGGGAGGTGGGCAGAGGGAGGGTGATAGGTGGGATTACACCTGCGGTGCATCTTACAAGGGTACATGTGAAACTTAGTAAATGTAGAATGTAAATGTCTTAACACAATAACTAAGAAAATGCCAGGAAGGCTATGTTAACCA
>CAUYPK010151109.1:0-14868 GCA_963574355.1 Loris lydekkerianus | reverse complement strand
AGGTTCAAGTGTGCAAATGTCTACATACAATAACTAAGAAAATGCCATGGAGGCTACGTTGAACAGTTTGATGAGAATATTTCCGATTATATATGAAACCAGCACATTGTACCCCTTGATTGCACTAATGTACACAGCTATGATTTAACAATAAAAAAAAAAAAGATATGAGGAGAGGAAGCAGCGATTTAACCATGTGTTTTTCTGAGAAGTGCGGACAAATTAGCTTCCTCGTGGCTAACAAAGGGCAGGACGGACGCTGACGGGATAGATCCGCTGTCTGAACTGTGGGTGAGGCTTCTGGACCTCTTCTCATGAATGCAAACTGAGGGAGGCCTCTTCAGGCATGGGGGTGTGTGTGTGCGCACGTGCAAAACCGTGCCTTGTGCGGTGGCCTCAAATAGTTAAGGAATCGCACAAAGTTGGGTACCAGACCCCACAGAAAACGTATTACATAAGGGGAAGGAAGCAGTGATTGAATATAAGAAAGTGTTAAAAACAAAAGGTCTGTCTCAATTTGGCCATAAACTGGGAGGATGGAGGCAGCCTTAAGATTGTTCCCTATTGAAGAAATTCCTGTAAACACTGATATAATGGGAAATGACTGGAACTAAATCAAGGTTTGGAAGGCTGGTCAGATCAGCTAGCCCAAACTCTGGCCTGCTGCACAGTCCACCAGTCACTTCAGACGGCATCTGTTTGAGACCCATTTTTCAGAATGAGAATCTATAGCCACCGTTGCAGTGATTACCTGTACTCACAGTCGAGAAAGCCATTACAGATCTAAATCCTTCTACATCTACTTAATCTCCAGTCTGTTCTTAAGAAAGAAAAAAAAGGTTATGTCAGCACCCACCTCAAAGACCCTAATATTCGTGGAGCCCTTGCTAAATCCCCTTCAGAATCGCCCGCTTGCCTATGGGATACTTCATTTCCTTCCATTTCTCCTCACTTGTCTGGTTTTCATTCTCAATTGTACATCTTCCAACACAGCAGAAGGCCAGGTATCATTTATGAGACTCGGGGTATTTGTACCATGCAGGAAATGACCATCCTTCTCCACCTTGCTGACAAGTGAAGAAGTAAAATTCATGCCCACAGTGGGACTAGGATTTTGTGAAGAACAAGGAATCCGGAAAGAAGTGAACAATCCTTGCCAATCTATAGGAAAATTCCTTCCCTGAGTCTTAGTCTTTAATGGCCAAAGCAGTAATGATAATAATGTTCTTAACAACAGTTATCATGGGAATGAATCATGTATCATTTGAGAATGTTTAACATGTCCTTAAGGTTATGAATACCATTCAGGAGTCGTAAATCCCAAATCTGTGTCTGTGTACAGTAGTCATTCATGAAAAGTAATTTCATTATTCATTCTGATCGACATATATGATTGTTGAACTTGACTAACACTGCCACGTGTTGTTCACAGGAATGTAACCTGGAATAGTTTAGCTATCCCAGACACACACTGCTCACCAGAGCTTGAAGAAGGCTACCAGTGCCCACCCGGGTTTAAATGCATGGACCTCGAAGATCTGGGACTTAGCAGGCAAGAGCTGGGCTACAGTGGCTTTAATGAGATAGGTCTGTCTTACTGGTAAAACACATTTTCAGTTTCTATTTTATGATGTTGATGATGGAGAGAATAATTGCATAATTGATATTTCATGTTATGACTGGCTATAGTATGGAAGGACACAGATGCAAATTTTAATTATATTCCGATATCATAATATAGACTACAGCCTGTAGCATATGGACTATGTGTACATGCAGCCATGTTTGTACAGAGTATAAGATCTCTTATTTTAGACTTTTAATTTTTAATTATAGCGTTTTAAAGTATATGTTTGTTGAATGTTGTTCAGGGTTGTTAACACAAAGATAAACAAGACTTGGTCCTACTAGACAAGGTAAGTCTTAAAAACTATAACACTAGATATTGAGGAGTGCATGAGAGGCACAAGTGCCCTGGGAACAGAAGAGGACTGATGAAATGATGAATGTGCATCAGCTTTGTAACAGGCGCACGGGAAATGCTTGTACACGGCAACAGTGTGCTCACAAGTGGTCCCATTAAGTCCTGCAATGTGCCATTACACACGTAAAGAATGTAGTATCTGCTATTTACTTGACATTATTGTGTTTCTTATAATTCCATGCACATTGCACGTATTTCATTCTTAAAGCAAAAAAAATAAAAAAAGAGATTCTAAACAAGTGTTTTATGCTTTGAGGTTATGTTATCAGAGTAATTTTTTTTAACTAATTTTTTCCCTAAAAGTTGCAAGGCCCAGGTGCATTTGAGAGTGTTCTTGACACCTTTACTCAGGAGCTAAGAGAAAAATCTTTTAATATGCAATGGGTTGGTGGTTGTACTTTTCCAGAAACCTTCCTCTGATGTGGTTTCACATCTCAGGGGGTACCTGTGTGACAAGGGATTTCATGACCAGAGATAAGCCTGGTGCCTATCAGTCCTGGATGGCATCTGCTAAAACCATCCAGGAATCTTCCCCCAACAGAAAAAGCATCTACTGAACCCCATTCGCATTCCAGCTTTCCATCTGCAGCAGCTCCTGGATGGAGCTGAATGAACTCTGGCCTCAGTACTGAAATTTCAGAAAGAACATGTGAAGGTCTCACGCTGAATATGTGAAGGTCTCTTGTTGATCTCATGTTCCCTGATTTATGAACAAAACCCACAAAGCTGCAGTTTTTAGGCAGAGTGTAATGCTGAACTTAGACTGAAAAACACCAATAGTGGCATTTTATAGTCTTGTTTTGCAAAGAATATCTTAAATTCTCTGTTTGTATACTTCAATGAGCCCTCACTTTGGCTCTCCGGCATCGTAATTAGAAGGTATTCTTCTATCTCTCTTGGCTAAAGACTCATTCCCTATTTCACAGAAAGCTATGCAAAGCATTTCAGGTTGCTCAAGTTATACTTTCTTAAACTTGTCTAGCTTTGTAACCAATCTTAAATTCTTCATTGTCTCAAAAGTACAAAGGTCTCTTGTGAATTATTCCAGTGATTCTCAGGCATGAGGAGGAAATCACCCATGTGGTATGGAAGATGAGGCATGTAGAGATGGTAGGCTGCCTAGAATGACCTCCAGCAATCCTACCAGCAGGGAATGACCAGAAGGCAGGGCTTATCTATGCCTGAAGCTCTTTCTTTTAGGGGTTAATGGGGTGTACCTGTGTCTTCTATGAAAAATGGCCACCATTCAAGGGCTCGGCTATCCTTGTACACACACACACACACACACACACACACGCCAATCCTTTTAAATGATATATCTAAACAGATTATAGTCTTTCCATTTTTAATACAGTAATTGTGCCTAAATTCAAAATGCTGCATTATTTTTGAGTTGATTCATCTTTCTTCATTCAGACTTATAATAATTTTTAACTAATATAGGGTAAAATCTCTCTCTGAGAGAGAAAGAAGTGTGTTGACTGAAGAGGGCTGATTCTCGGAGGGAATTTTCCTATGAAAGCAATTATCTTACTATAGTTGTACTATTAATTTGCACATTTATATCCCAAGAATTTAAGCTCTTTGAAAACAGGAAGTGAATCTTTTCATCTTCGTGTCTATCTCCAGGGCCTAGTGCAATGCCTGGCTTGCAAGGAGAGCTCCATAAATATTTACTAGTGGACTGGACAAAGTGTGGGTCCTTTTGAATTTGTTGGTGACCAGTCATATTTGCATAAGGAGACAGAGCTGTAGCAGAGAATTAACTTGTTTTCCTCTTGTTCTTTTCTCTGATTTTGTCTGTTTGTGTTGGCAATATTTGCTATTCCTCAAGATTCTCCCTTTCTTTTCAAATTTAATTTAGTCTGTTTGCTTCTTTTCCTCGAGGGAAGATTAATCATTGTATGACATAGTCATTGAATAATGAAATGTTGATTTTGTATTATAGTCAAAAATTAAAACAGTCATTATAGTTTAGATTGCAATTGATAGCTACTTCCTGATATAAAATATCTCTCTCTGTAGATTTAGAAATTGCTATATTTTAAGTTATTTTTAAAGTTCTTATGGAAGCAAAAGATAATATTTCCCATAATACGAGGAAAAGAAATTGTTTTATTAGACGTATGTGATTATTTCTTTATATATGTGGTTAAATTTACAGCACAATTAGCTGCCTAATTGTGCATATGAATTTAGCCACTATACTTGTATTTGTAAGTAATCATGCTTAAACAGAGCACGTTTCCTTTGCAAATAAAAGTATCATGCAAAACATTGAATTTCAACTCATTTATATAATTTGTTATGACTAGCTTTATGTCTCATTAAAATTTAACATAGATGAAGTTGAAAATCTCAAACTTTAAATTACATTAAGAGCCAGGGTCATTCTTTAGAAAAAAAAATCCAAGGAGCCCCTGTTATTTGATCCTTTGTATCTCTAAAATCATCCAAACATCAAGACTGAAAAACAGAAATACAATTTCCATATTTAAGAACTCTGAAAAAACCATAACTGTAGGCCACAACACCAGAGACCCAAGTGTCTAATAGAAAACTTGCTGAGAGGATTCTTCCTAATGTCTCTGTCAGACACAGCCAGCAGGGCACCAATATTCTAAAATAACACATGTTCTGGAGGAGCACAGCAGTCCCCTTCTGAGTCGGGGAACAGTGTACAGGCTGACATGGGAGCTTTCTGAGATTCCATAGGTATGGGAGAGTAGAGGCCCTCACCCTGCTAGCAGCCATAGGAAGATGGAGTGGAGGAGGCCATGTAATGGCCCAGTGCTGCTGGTCTGGGCTGACCAGGATGAGGAAAGCCTAACTGAATGTTTTCAAGTCTGGCTTTACCATAGGATGACCTGGAGAGGCTTTAAATCATACCAATTCCCAGATATCATTCCCAGGACAATTAAATAAACATCTTAGAGTGGGCCAGATGCAGTGGCTCATGCCTGTAATGCTAGCATTCTGGGAGGCTGAGGCAGGTGGATTGCCTGAGCTCACAAATTCGAGACAAGCCTCAGCCAAAGCAAGACCTCATCTCTAAAAATTGCCAGGCATTGTGGCAGGCACTTGTAGTCCCAGCTACTCGGGAAGATGAGGCAAGAGAATCACTTGAGCCCAAGAGTTTGAGGTTGCTATGAGATATAATGTCATGGCACTCAACTGAGGGCAACAAAGTAAGACTCTGTCTCAAAAAAAAAAGAAAAGAAAAGAAAAGAAAAGAAAAGAAAAGAAAAGAAAAGAAAAGAAAAGAAAAGACAAGAAAAAAAGAATCTTAGAATGATCTAAGACCTAAATGTTTTTTAAGTGCTCTCCAGGTGATTGTAACATGGGTACATGCAGTATTGTGAGCCATAGGACTAAAGCAACACACGCTCCCAACCTTATCTTATAAAAATCTTCATTTCTATCTTAGACCATTTTGGTTATATAATAAAACACCATAGATTTGGTGTCTTATGAACAGAAATTTATTTCTCACAGTTTGGAAGCTTGGAAGTCCAAGGTCAAGACCAAGACACCGGAAGATTTCCTGTCTGGTTTGGGGGTCTGCTTCCTGATGGATAGAATTTAACCTTTTCTGTGTCCTCACGTGAAGGGAGAGGCACGTGGTCACTGTTGGGTCTCTTTTATAAGGATGCTAGCACCATGCATGAAGGCTCTACCTATGACCTCATCACCACCCAAAGGCCCCACCTCTTAATTCTATGTACCATCACCATAAGGGTTAGGATTTCAACATATGAATTTTGGAAAAATACAAGCATTCTGTCTGTTGCTTTACTCCATTCCTCCACTGCACGAAACAGTGGCAGATTCTGGTCTTATGAATAGCAGTAATAGTAGTAATTTTCAAAAATGAGGACCATATCTATAGAAATATACTTTGAGATACATTTAAAGCTGAAAAAAATATTTAAGATATACAACTCATAAAAACAACGCAGAAAAAAAGAACTGCAATACAGATTTAAAGGATAAAAACTTGTCTTTGTAAATAAACAGAATAGTCAACACTGTGACATGTCTTAGTGAAGATGCTGGAATTCAAAGCTAAAGAAAACATCCATTACATATTCAGAAAAAAACAATGATCACGTTATTATAGGGAGAGACATTAGAGAGCCCTGAACGTCAGGTTACTCACCTCTAAGATACGATGATGCAACGCTTACAGATTCTGTAGGGAAAGAATGAGTCAAACTCTTTCTGAATATTTTTGAAAAGAGAAGAACTCAGAGTTTATATTTTACATGTAAATATCTTGAAGACAGTCAGCCAATCAAGAATGACTTTTCATGAACTTAATCTCCAGTATCTGTTCACTATAGGGATAAAACTAATATAACTGTAGGATTTACAGAATATAGTGTAAATATTACAAATTATGATTATGTACAAGGGAGAAGATGAAAAATAGGGGCGGTAGCGTGATGATAACGATGTTTTTAACGTTTATATCTACTTAGCAGTCAAAAAAAGTACCAAACTATTTCCGTATGACTCATAATATTGGAATCAACTGTTATTAAATCTTGATCATATTTTTTAAAAAGAAAGATAACCAACAGTATATTTTTAACCTCAATATATTTATGCTGTTTGATGAAGTGTACTTGAAAATGATATAAGCAGATGACCCCTTTTTGTTAAAACTTGCTAGAAGCACAGTGGTTCAAAAGAATGGCCCTATGGCAAAATATGAATGTATCTTTGTCATTTGAAGAAAAGTGACATGAGAATAAAGAACAGCTTATAGATGCTTTCAGATTAACTAACTAGTGACAGATATTATTATCCCCAGTTTACCACTGAGGTTGTTCAGTATCTTACAGCAAGGGAGAAACTTCGGGGGGAAGGGGATGAAGCATTCCTAGGCTTGCATCATGCCTGTTTAACTCATGGCCCGTATTTTATTTCATTCTAATTAATACCCAACCTTCTAGAAGACAGATCTTTGGTGTCCTTTGATCTTCATTCATTAATTACTCCTCCCTTGTCACTTTCAAATATCTCCTCACTTTGTCTCCTTAGAATCTTCTCAACACTTAGCCTGGGCCATTGAATTTTCTGTTTCATGAAGCCGCACACAAGTATTTAATTTTATTTATTTACCTATCCCTATACATTTGAATTTGTGACCCTAGATTTGGATTTGACCTGGTCCCTGTCCTTCAGCAGTCTCCCCACAGGCACCCTTCCACGGAGCCTCCCTGAAGCACCTGCGGGGCACAGAGCCAGGTTTCAGCCAGACTACTTCACACACCATCGCTGGCACTAGTGCTGTATGGGGAGAGACATTAGAGAGGTTAGCGTTAGCTACCTCCCCGGGCCATATGATGACTGAGACGCTAGCTGTTTCTGCATCTCTCCTTTCCACATAAAAATGTTTCTGTCTTTATTTCTGGGTACATTTTCTAGGGCTCATTCTTAAGAACCCTTGACCAACTAATTCCCTCTAAGAAGTTAGCCTGTGCACTTAAGATATCACACAGGCCCCATGTTTCAAACCTACCGAGAAACAGACACTATTGAAGGGACATAGTGGAAGATTTCAGACTGTTTAGCAGTCATATTCCAGGACACAAGTATATGTGGGAGGCAGGTAGTAAGCATACAAAGAAAAGGTTTCGGGATCAGCAGCACCCCAAAGTCCACAGCACAGAGGTGAGACAGCATCACAGCAACTTACCCTATTTATAAGTCTCCTGCTTCCATCTGCTGGACACTACCCACGCTCAGGCTCTCATTTCACAGAGGGCACACAGTCTGAGCAGCTAAAGAGAGGAGACTGTGATTTTTCTGCAACAGAACTAAAGATGAAATTATAGAAATTGAAAACCAAGAGAGATAAGGCTGCATGCATTTTGCTGGCACTGTTCTCCAGCTGGGAGACAGAGTAGCAGCGCCAGCTCCAGAGAGGTGGGGTACAGCGGCTTCCCCACGGCCACTTGCCGTCTCAGCCCAACCTTTCCACAATTCAAACCAGTGCTTCATTGAGAAGAAAATTCAAAAAGTAACTTGTGAAGCTTAGTGCTGTTCTTCATTTTGTAATAGAATGTAGCGTGACTTCCCTTTGGTGAGATGCCCTTGGACATGTGATGCACCAGTCAGAAAAAAAGCAATGCTATGTGGAAAAGAAATCACAGAAACAACTTAGTCAAGTTGTTTGACTGGCAATTTACTTGTCATGATCTTTCCAAGGAAGGTAAGGAAGTTAGTACAGGAGATGAATATAAAGCTATGCGGGTGAGGTGGTTTGAACTCTCCCGGGATTATACAGTCAGAGAAGAAACAAACGTGTTCAGTTTGCACTAAAGGACCCAGTGGATGCTATTTGATGGTAAAATTCAACCTAGAAAGTCACTCAGGAAGTAAATAGACATCGGGCATTTTTGTTGTTCTTAGTTTTTACTTATTTGTTTATTTATTTTAATTTTAATTGTTTTTTTATTAAAAATTAATGTGAGGGTACAACTAGGTTACCACGTTTGCATTTGTTAGGTAGAGTCCCTCTTGTAATTGTGTCCCGCACCTGAGAAGTGTGTCATATACCCTTACATTGTACCCATTAGGTGGGAGCTCACCCATGCCTCCCTCCTTCCCCAAAAAACAAGACAAAATCCCATTTTAAAAAGTCCAGAATAAGTTTAATCTGATTGAAACAACTTCAAAAAAAGCCTATAAGCAACATTAACTATAAATCAGAACATTCCAAAAATAACTAATAGAACGGACATTTAAATAATATAGTCCTTTGCTCACATTTGCCTTTTAGAACTGTACCTGTAAAGCCATGTTATACAAACCAATGGTACTACATACGCCTTTGATACTACATGGACCATATATATATAGTGGACTACTTTCCCTATTCCTTATATACAAAAATCAAAAGCCAGGAAAATCCAGGAAAAAGTGAACACTATGTGCTTGTGGTAACTAATTAATTGTTCAACAGTCTTCATTTTTGCCCCTATTATGACTATGACAACAGCAAATTTACTGATTGCTTATTATGCATCTGGCAACAGGCAAAAACCAACCATTCTGTTTTTAACCCTCAAAATGAATCCATAAAGTATCATTATCCCTGCTTGATAAGTGAGAAAAATAATCTGAGAAAGAATTAATTTGCCCCAAATCACTTATTGGGCAAATTTGAAAGTCAAGGGTTACCCTTCTGCATGCTAAGGTTGAAGCCCTGGCTCTTGGGTGACAAGCTCTACATGATTTCTGAAGTTGGCGGTGGGTAGCCTCAGTTCCCAAGGCTTGTCAGGACCCTGGTCCACTGTGCAGTGTCCTTATGATAATGGAAGAGATGTGTCCTCCAGCATAATGACCCGCCAGGGGTAGTTGCCTTTTTCTCTTGTACTGAAGTCTTAGAAGGATGAAAGTGGAGAAGAAAGAGTTCCATGGAAAACTGACGGCCCCTTGGTGGGAGGGGTCTCTGGCTTTCAACCTAGTCCTTTGCATTTTATGTGACAGAGTTAGTATGTAATGTATATTAGTTAAATGTAGGAATCTAAATATAAAAAAATATATAAGTAGGAGGCAGTGCAGTTTCAGTTGTACAAGATAATTTGTTGAGCTGTAAACATCTGGCCAAGAGCGAGGGATAATGAGTAAATACTACTTGTGATACAAAATTAGATCGTGGCCATATAGGCTAGACATGTGGGAGAGAACTTAGAAAGCAAAAGAAAATAGATTATTTGGTATATTTTAGTCAAGTTGTTTGAACTTATTTGAACTAAATTCAAAACATCATTATAAGATCTATCTACTGTATGTAATTGATAGCTGTGTGCATTAATTTATCCTGTGTATTTGAATTTACTTTCTCCTTTCCTTTCAGATATGAATATTTAAGTTTTCTTTCTAAATTACCAAAAATTAATCAACAATTTATGTAAGATTATTTTAATAAAGTTTATATGATCAACATAATTTATTAGCAATGGGCAATAAGTATATTAGTCCCTTATTAGTCCCCTTTATTAAAAAATTATAAGATTTTCCTTCTGTATAGCCTTCTTAAAATATTAGGTAGAAAAACTATAGATTGTCAACTTCACAGAAGTTAAAAAACAAATTTTGGATGCCTACATAAATTTAAGGAGAATACTATTAATCATTGTAAATTTTTTTTGGCAATAATAAGTTAATTGGGGCTTTCAAAAAATTGTATGAGATTGGACAGTGATTGAACCTGCCATATTGTCCCATACTCTTACTTTGCAAGCATAATATTATGGGTTTTGACATTTGGGACTGTTTTTTTTGTTTTTTTTTTTTACAAGAGGAATACATTTTAGCTGTGTTTTCCTCCTCTTATTTGGGGTAATATTTACCATAAGATATGGACTCAGTTCCCTGTGTGAGCATAAATCAGTTTTGTTAAATATTGATGAAAAATATTAGTGACTTTTTTCATCAATGGTAGAGTAGGGTTGTATGTTTGGGACTACCTGTATTTTGCTGAAATATGATTTACAGTGAATCTACCTATACATGTTCAATATTTCAGTTTTAACAAAGAATTTGCTCAACTTTGATATTACTTCTTTTTTTCTATTGATATTCTATTGTTTTTATAATTTGTCTTTTATTATATTTAGTATTAAATGTGGACATTAAATATGATGAAAGAAAATTATTTTTATTAAAATCATAATAAGCTGAACTTTATTGATGCTGCTGCTAAAAATTGATTCATCACATTTAAACCATATTTCACACTGCTGTATGTAATATGAGGTAACAACTTTACAAATGAATACAAAATAGAAAGTTACTATATATCTATAACTATGATTTATTGCACAATGTATATTTTTATTGTAGTTGCAAGAAAAAAAAACCACAGTAAAGACTAATCTATAAAATAAGTAATGGAGATTTATGACACTTTCTGAAAAAGCAGCATCGGGTCATTTTCCCTACATTTATCTCTATGTTTAGTGTTGCCACTGGAATTACTCACTGATTTTTATGAAAACACATATGGAAGAGAGAACGAGGGCAATAGAATTCAAACAAAAGTACTTACTTTAATCTACAATAATTTGGTATTAGCCCTCTGAAGGAATTACTTTATTATAGAACAAAGAAAACTTAAAACTTCTATTTTTTTTAATAGAAGACAAGATCATGAAAGATCACATGAAGAACTGCTGTGGAAACCCTTAGTCACATACAGGGGATCTTATCCCTGTGTATCTGAGCTGTAAGCTCCCAGGCTGTGTGCAAATGCACGTGCTCGGAAAGTCTGGAGAAGGACTAAATCTCTGGGTTTCAATAGATTCTCAAACACGGTCATGACTTAATTAAACTGAAATTAGATGTGCAGATATTATTCAGAATGTTGGGAAGACAGAGGATTGGAAGGTAGAAATTGCAGATGTGATTGTTTTTTAAAGTATATCCACTGTTTGGTGTCTAGTAGATGTTCAGGAGTTCTTGTTGAATGGATTAGAAAAGACAGCTGCTAGCACACTTTTCATCAGACGATGAATGAGGAAGATCTTAAAAGATTTTGGAGGGCATAAAGTGATGATTTTTAAAATATTATCTATGGAAGACAAAATCTACTGGAAATATTCAGTAGTTTCCAAGAAAAGAGCATTTACTTACATTTTAAATATTTGTAAATTATAAAATGTTTCAAATAATATGAGATTTAATGGAAGAAAGCTATAAAATCTACCATTATGATTTTCTTTCTCCCTCTTTTTTTTTTCTCCTCCTTTCTTCTTTCCTCTTTGTCAGTTTCCCAGCATTTATTAAAATGCTTTCAATTCTTCCATTACTGATAGACATTTAAGTGGTATTCAATTTTTCATTACCATAAGCAAGGCTGTGTGAAGTTCACACACATATACATCCTATGCACAACTATGGCTATTCCTTAGGATAGATTAGATTCCTAAAAACAATTTCTGAATTAAAGAACATATATGTGTGTGTGTGTGTGTGTGTGTATCTGATAGATATAGGTCTGACAATTAAGTTCACAAACTCATCCTAGAAAAAATCCTACATACCTCATTGCTGAATATCACCATGGTCACCTTTCACCTATCCCTTTTAGGAAGCCATGTATTGATGCCAATGCCTAGTCCATGCTTCAAGGCAATTTGGGAACTCTTTTTCTAGCATGGTTATCAAAGCTGTCATAGTTATCGTTGATGTCCTGAATGTCATCAAAATGTCTTCCTTTCAATATTTCCTCTATCTTTGAGTAAAGAAAAAAGTTATTAGGGGGCAGATGAGGGGATTAGGGAGGGTGTTTCCATACAGCTATTTGTTTACTGGCTAAAAATTTCCTCATAAACAGTGCTGTGTGAGCTGGTGCCTTGTTGTGATGTAAGAGGCATGAGTCGTTGGCCAATATTTTCAGTAAAGATTTTCCTGTTTTTGTATCAATGCTTTCTTGGTTTGCTATGCTTCGCACAGTTAGCCAATGATTTTGATGCACAATCTGACTAATTTTTGTAATTTTTTTTCAGTTCTACTCCTTACGGGCTACCCTGATCTCTTTTTATCAATAACGTTTTCTCTCATCTCAGAAAAACATTTAACCCACTGTACACTACCATTTTCTACATGGCATTATTCCCCTAAACTTGGACCCTGATATCACCTTCAGGCCTGCCAAGTTTAACAAAAAATGTGTTTGTAGCTCTAACTTAAGCTCTGACATTCTCAAGAATGGCACACAAACAGCATGCAGCAACAATAATGAATGCCACTCAGCAAGACACCACTACCTGTCAACATGAACACAGCTGTGAGACACTGATATACCAAGGTTATAAGACCTTACTGATTGTTTGTACAGTGCTGCCAAGGTAAGTGCACTGTGGCAAGTTCACAAACTTAATTGTCAGAACATGTGTGTGTGTGTGTGTGTGTGTGTGTACATATACATATTTAACAGAATAGATAGGTGGTAGCTTACTTTTTTAAAAGGATTATAGGATTCGTATTTTTAAAAAAGACTGTAGGATTTATAGTCCTTCCCTTATTGTGTGAGAGTAAATTTTAAAACATATAAAGTTTTCTATTTGGATATGCCTAAATGTTAAAGAAAAAGTGATGTAGGCATTGTGTACCCTGTACTTTTTTCCTTGAGTGAGTCCATCCCTTCCTTCCTGGAACGCCTTCTTCCTGCTCCTCCTGTTCAGATCTGACTCACCTTTCAGGGCCTACTCTGAAACTCCCTCCTCTGAACTGCAATGGCAAAAAGCTAACATTTCATTCTGTTTGTGTCCTACTGTCTGTGTGCTTGTGCATGTGGATGTGTGTGTATTTGTGTGTTTTACCCTTATCTTCTTGATTAGCTCATTAGATCCAGCTGTCTCAGGTAGAAGCCAAGCTTCAGATACTTCTTCCATTGCCTCTTCTAACTCTCCTTGAACTCAGCATATACTTGAGAACTGCTGATCACACTGAGAATTATATATTAGATATATTGCCTTTTTAAATATATCATTCTGTGGAAATTTCATGACTAAAAATTTGAATAAAATTCAAATACAACTCTAGCCTTTAAGTTCCCTGTTCATTTGAAATTAAGTGGTTTCTCGGTGCAGCTGGATACTCATGTGAAACCAGTGAGAATAACCCAGCCAGAAGTCTTGTATGGACAGTCCAGAAGCCTTGCTTTGCTGGAGGTGACAGCCAATGGAAAAGAAGTCCCCTGAAATTCTATGATACTAAATCAATGTTGCCAACTAATTGGTTGGAGAAGAAAAATAATGATAATGTCATTTAGGAAAGGCCTAACATAGCTCTCACCTTGAGGCTAATGAAGATCAGAGGAAATACAATTCTTGCTCTCTGGAGGCTTCCATGTTCTAAATATTACTTGGCTAAAACTACACTTAGGAGAAGAGCCTGCTCCTCTGCAGAGAAAGTCCCTCAGCGTTTGAAAAATACTTCTAGGCTGAGCCACATGGGGCTATGAAAAAGGACATGGTTCATGTTATCTCTTATATCCCACACCATCAGGGCTTGGGATTCTGTAATCATAAGAGCAAAATACACTACATACACTAAACCACACTAAATGTACTAAAATAAATATACTGAATGAAATTAAAACTAAAGTATGTTAAGACAAATCATAACTGGCTAATAACCAATAGCTGCCACTATTAAAACAAAAATAGCAACCACCATACAACTTCTACTATTAAGATTATTATTATTATTATTTTTACATTTAAGACAGTGTAGTTTATTTTTTTCCAGAAAGTGGTCACAGGCCCATATTTCCATTTTCTTTTCTTTCTATTTTTTTTTTTTACATGTATCTTTATTTATTTATTTATTTATTAAATCATAGCTGTGTACATTAATGTGATCATGGGGCACCATACACTGGTTTTATAGACTGTTTGACACATTTTCATCACACTGGTTAACATAGCCTTCCTGGCATTTTCTTAGTTATTGTGCTAAGACATTTACATTCCACATTTACTAAATTTCACATATACTCTTGTAAGATGCACCACAGGTGAAATCCCACCAATCCCCCTTCCTCTGCCCACCACCCCCCACCCTCCCCTCCCTTTCCCTCTTCCCCTTTTCTTAGGTTGTAACTGGGTTATGGCTTTCATGTGAAAGCCATAAATTAGTTTCGTAGTAGGGCTGAGTACATTGGATACTTTTTCTTCCATTCTTGAGATACTTTACTAAGAAGAATATGTTCCAGCTCCATCCATGTAAACATGAAAGAGGTAAAGTCTCCACCTTTCTTTAAGGCTGCATAATATTCCATAGTGTACATATACCACAAGATTATTATTAATAATATTTATTTTAGATAAGTAGAAAAATGAGATGCACTCCAATTTTTATGA
>CAUYPK010151106.1:0-21407 GCA_963574355.1 Loris lydekkerianus | reverse complement strand
CATCATAAATGAAACTCAGTTTAGCTGGATACAGGATCCGGGGTTAAAAGTCATTTTGCTTTAGGAGATTAAAAGTTGACGACCACCCTCTTCTGGGTTGAAAAGCTTCAGCAGAGAAATCTGAAGTCATTCTAGTATTCTTCCCTTTGTAGGTAATGGATTTCTTATGTCTGGCTGTTTTCAGAATTTTCTCCTTCATATTAACTTTAGTGAAGTTAATTATGATATGCCTGGGGAATGTCTTATTTGAATTAAGTCATGCTGGGGTTCTGAAACTGTCTGCTATCTGAATTTTAGAATCTCTTGGCATGTCTGGAAAATTCTCTTTCATAATTTCATGGAGAATGGCCTCTGTGCCTTGCGAGGCCACTTCATCACTTTCAGGGATTCCAATGAGGTGGATATTAGCCTTCTTTGAATTATCGCAGAGCTCTCTGAGAGAATGATCCATTTTTGCTCTCCATTTCTCTTCCTCTTTGAGAGTTTGGGAGCCTTCAAAGGCTTTGTCTTCAATGTTAGAAATCCTTGATTCTGCTTGCTCCACTCTGTTACTGAGGGATTCTACTGTATTTTTCCCATCTTTGAGGGCTGCAAATTCTTGCTTCAGTGCATCAAAATCTTTGGTAGTTTTGTCTTTAAATTCATTAAATTCTTCAGACAACTTTTGAATTTCTCCTTGAATTTCTAATTCTGACTTTTGAATTGCTGCTCGAAGTTCTAATTCCAAATTTTCCTCCATTTTATTAATCATGTTGGCAATCCAAATTCTGAATTCAATTTCTCACATCTTGGCCAGCTGTTTATGAATGGGATCTTCAGTTACATCTGCCATATCTTTCCTTGGGGGGTGGGGAGGGATTGATCTATTCTGGTTATTCATGTTACCAGAGTTTTTCCACTGATTCTGCCCCATGATTGTTTTACACCATTTGATTTTTCCCTGGAGATTTGTCGAGGACCCATACAGTGCTATGGCCTGAGAAACTGGGGACCTGTTTGGTGTGGTGGGGCTAAGTGGTTCTGTCTTGTTTTCTGCTGGTCTCTGTTCAACCCTGTGAAACAGTTACTCTGGGTTGAAGTCTCAGCTGTGGATAAATATCAGCAATTAAGTCACCCTGCCCCCCACAGGCAGCAAGTGGAAAAGGACAATCAAACCTTCCTACAACCATACACCCAGGGCACCACCTGAATAGTCCTTGGGTCATTGGCTAAATTAAAAAGGTCCAAATCAATTGTCTCAGTCTGCACCTGTCTCAGGTGGGAGGGTTTACTGGCAACTGGATCCCAGGGGTCTGGTGACTACTCAGATATGGCTTGCTCCAGTGCTCTGTGGAGTCAGGAGGACCCACCCAGCAAATAGATCAGTCTGGGAAGGTTGATGCCTCCTTCCCCACCTTGCACCTCTGTCGCACCCAGTCAGTGATAGTCCCCCAGGGCTTTGACTCAGTTGCCTCTAGTGAACAGATACTCCAGGGGTTTGCACCTGCCTGAATCACAAGGAAATCTATTTCTTCTCAGCCAGGCCACTGCCCTCTGCCTCTGTCTAGCAGGGGGAGGTGAGGCCTGACAACCTTGGGTGCTTGATGGAGGCTGGGGGGGTGTTCACTCAGTTCCAGCCTCGCCGCTGATTGATGTTACTGACAGAACAGAACAGAACAACTTTGTAGGAATTTGTTTTTGTCCCTGCTAAATTCTCCTGCAGAAGAGAAGCTGTTTTGAGTTCCTAGAGCCTGTGTCTCAGGCCCTGACTTTTCTCATACAGTTTTATATTTGGTTACCTGTCAGTTCTAACCTCCTGTCTTCCTTTGTCTATAGGCTGATGATCCCCTAAGGGCTGGGTGCGTCTTAGGCTCAGTAAAGTGGTCCTCTGGGTCAGCCCCACCCTGGGAACTTCTTGGCTCTGCGTGTGTGTTTCTAGTCCCCGCACTCCACACAGGCAGGTACCACTTTAGGCAAACTCTTTACTCACCGGGCCTGAGTTTCTGTCCCAGATCTGTTCTGTGGTTGCCACCTGAGTAGATGTCCAGCCTCCTCTGGTTGCCCAGGGAGACAGGGGGTGTGGCTTCAGAATATCTGGGAGTGAGCCCTATTATTGCCAAAAGATGGCTGCTGCTCTGCACCTCAGTGCATCGCCACTCCTCTTAGCCAACCATCCTCTCCTCACTCCCATGCCCCAGAGTCAGCACTGACCAGCTGCAGTTTAGGTCCTGTCCACACCCCTCGAGAAATCACCCAAGAATCTGGACTCCTGGGGAACAGGCCTCCAGACCTCAGAGTGAGAGTGGAGGGGAGTGTTGGGAGCTCAGAGTTGCAAGTAGAGAATATATACAGTTTTATACAGTTTTATGCATGGCAGGAGAATGCCATGGCACCCTAGTAGGGGAGGTAGGTCCAGTTTTTAGAGGGTCTCTCCTGTGGAGTGTAGTGGGAGGACCTTTGAACTCTGTTCAAGCCATTCTCATTGGGGAGGGGACTCCCATCTGCTTTGTGATGGATTTTGTACCTTTTGTTTGTATCCTTGGTGTTGCAGCTAACCTCAGCAAGGTTGATGTGCGTTCTTCAACCTTCTCTCTTGGTGTAGCTCTAATCCACCAGGTTACTTGCTAAATTTCTGTCCTTTAACTCTCCTTTTGGATGGGAGCCTCTGTGGAAAGCTGGCTTCAGTCAGCCATCTTGTCTCTGCCCTTCTTTATTTCCATGGGTGCTTTCAGCTGGATAATTCATGCTTCATTATTGTGCCACTATTCTCTGTTTTGGGTTGTCCCTTGGGCTCCTTCATTGCATAGCTGTGTTCACGCAGGAAACTGTTGTTGATTTTGCGGGTATCAATGTCTTCCTCCATTGACAGCAGGCTTACTTGCGTGAAAACCTGAAGCCGACAGACAAGTATCCATGATCCCTCCCCGCAGCCAGTCTAACAGGAGAGGGGGGCAGGGGAGCCAGTGGGACTGCACCATGGTCCGAGCCCTCACACCCACACGTGTGCACTAGCAGCTGCTGCTTGTTGCTACAGGAGGCTGGAAGCGGCTGGGTGGCTGGGTAGTTTTTGAAGAAGAGAATTACTTGCTCATGGTTCTGCAGGCTGAGTTCCAGTAGCATGGTACCAGCACCTGCTCTGTTTCCGTGGAGGAATTTTGTGCTGGGTTAAAACACGGCAGAAGGTGAAAGGGGAAGGAGACAAGTGCAAAGGCACAAAACCCAAGAGGCATTCTGGCTTTATAACAACCCGCTTTTATGAAAACATTCCCATAAAAATTAACTGAGCCTGGAAGAGTGAGAACTCACTCACTCACTCACTACAGAAAGCAGGGCACCCAGCCATTGATGTAGGATCTTCCCCGTGACCCACAACACCTCCTACTAGGCCCCACCTCCCACCACCACCTCACTGGGGATCAGATTTCCACATGAATTTGGGTGAGGATGAACTCAAACCATTGCAGTTACTCATTGTGAGAACTTTCTCTTTACTTTCTTTTGATGGTAAAACAATGAACTGGAATTACAGAAGAGCTTTTGTTTATATTCTTGTCAAGGCTTTCTGACCCCTAAGGTATTTAAGCTTTTGTTTATATTCTTGTCAAGGCTTTCTGACCCCTAAGGTATGTGAACTGGGATGAACTGCCATAGAGATTTGGTTGCTCCCTTTGCTTTAAGACATTAAGTGGATTTTTAAAAATGTAGATTTATAACATCTTTTCATATGCAGCCTGCTAAAAGGTTAAAGACAGGATGAATTAGGAAAAAAATATCTCTCTTATTCCCAACATCTATCAGAGCACAATGCTAAATGGCGCTAGACAGCTCAGCACCACGGGAAGTACAAGGAGCTGTCAGCCAGCAGATTAATGGTTGGGAGGACAGCTCTTTTCCCTTCTACTTCATCTTTTCTTGAACCCAGTGGCAGAGCATTCCAGGTCACTTAAAAAATATGGGCCAAGAATAGGGCAGCTTTGGAAGTCCTTATTTTGAATGTTAGCTGCCTGACCTTGAATCACTTTGTTCATCCAGAGCAATCCTAAAGATTTCATGGGCAACTTAGGCAGCTTCAGAACTTACTGCACAGTTCAGTATAGACCTGTAGGTCCTCTCAAGGCAGGGTGGCACAAAGCACAGATCCTGTGGTTACCCCACAGTCATTCATGGTTTAAGCCAAATCTCAGGGGAATGTGGTTATACCCACACCTCAGAGTTGCCCTTCTCACCCTGGTCTACAGGCTGTGCGTAGGCTTTTACCCACTGATGTGTGGCGTTATTTAGACTCATCACCTGATCAAAATGTAGGCATACAATGAAGATTAATGTAAGTCATTCATCACCATTGAGCTAACATCTTTAGAGCCAAGGAGAGGAAAAGGAAAGAAAATATACCCTGAGAAACAGAGACACCCTGTCCAAAGCCTGATTGTGCCGCCTTTCGGGTGTGTGATCCTAAGCAGGTTACTCTGAGCAAAAATTCTACCTGCCATAAGAAACATGCAAAATAATGCAGGTAATGCATCTGGCTCACAGGACATATGCTCACCTTCTTTAACTCTCATTAATATCATTGTGCAGAACAAACCTACCATGGTTTTACAGTACATGGAAATAAGCTTCCAGAGAGCTCGTTTTACTAAGCTAATCTCTCTTCCCTTCACCATCTGACTTTCTACGCTTTCACATCTTTTGTTCATTATTACCAATTAGCCACAACTTTCACCAACTTTTTAGCATCTGTTTTTGTCCTTCAATACAATTACAAAGTAAGGCCTACCTAAGGTGACCTCTCTGTTCCTGTTTCATCCTCTTAACGTAGTTTCCACACAGCGCTATGCTACACCCTCAGTATAGAAAGTCATCCTAAGAGAACAAATACCAGGTTACGTATAATTTCCCCAGGAATGCTGGGGGCAGGAGATAAAAGAGAGGGGAAGACCATTAAAATGCCATGAGGAGACTTAGGGAGTTACAGTCCTAAATCTGCCACTTATTAGGTATGTGACCTATGTCCACTCCCCTATGGCCTCTCCCATGGGGTTGTTGTAAGGATCCAATATACCAGTGCTGTCCCAAATGTAGTGAGCATAGCAACTTTTACTATGTGAGATGATTCTTGGTGATACATGACCAAAGTTTTTATCTGCCTTTTTATTATATATGCACATATAAACATTTTTATATATTCTTATGCATATTAGAAAAAATATAACTGGCACACCAAACTCATGATTTCAAAGATATAATTGCTCAAGAGGCTTAAGTAAAAATCAAGAAACAATAACAACTATGTTTATGCATATGTGCGTGTCTGTGTGAATAATGTATCATCATAACAAAAAAAGTAAGGTAACATCCTCGTCATACATGGAATTCTGCAAAAACAGAATAAATGGGTAGTTGCCTAAAGACTTAAGGAAGCTTGACAAAAGCATCACTATTACTTTTCTCTGGGCTCCTGAATTTCTTCACTTATAGCATGGAACAGATGGTTAATGTTTTCCACGTACCAAGCACTTTTCTGGGTTCTAAGGATATAACAGTAGGCGAGATAGACAACGTTCTTCCCTCTTGGAGCTTATATTCAGGTAGAGAAGCACATCTGAACCCATGAAATAAAATAACATAAACGTGTCTACTGTGCACATCTGATCCTATGATATACAAAGAAAGCTTTTGAAAATGAAAAAGGCTGTATCAATGCCTGGTACTGTTGTAGCGAGATGCCAGAGGCAGGAATGAGGAATTGACTGGAGAATATCTAAAAAATGTCTGGCAGAATTTAGAGAAATGCACCAGTGTGGGCAAATGTAAATTGTTTTTGTTTCTGTTGGGTTTTCCTCTGGCATAAATTCCTGGAAGAAGTTTCCTAAACTTTTGCACAGTGAAAGATTTATCCTAAATAACAGCATTTGGAGACATGCACTCACTCTCTTGAGCTAATAGGAAATGTGAATCTAACAAGCATCATATTAGAATCATGCATTACAGCCTTCTAATAGTCAACCCAGCTTGAATTAATCTAACCATAAAATGATTTTCTAAATCAAATGCTTTTCTGAAATCCAAATATATAAAGTCTAATTCATTTTCCTTCATTCCCTAATTTTTAAGTTCTGTCCAAAAGAATTAGCAAATTTCCCTGGACCCGTTTTCTCTTTTTAAATCCCCAAAGTCACTTATTTTTTAACTAGTTTTGGTTGCGTTCTATCTGTTTTTTCTGTATTCTTCTCATGGGTTTGAAAGTTGGCTTCTTGGCAACATTTAAAGGGCCAGCGACTCCTATGTGGGAAATTACAGCTTTGGTGAACTTGCTAAATAATACCGTAGTGGGTTGAAAGAGTTAACACAAGTTTCTAAAACAGCCTAATTTCCTACCAGGGAATAGTTTATGTGCTGGGAGATTGTGTCAAAACAAGAAAAGTAATGAATTCATAACAAAATAACTGTCCAGCAAAGAATGAAACTAGAAGATGCTACATGGGGAGAATGTAACAGACCAGGGCCAAAATGTAGAAGGGAAGATGTGTCAGGCAGGCCCAGCAGGGAGACAAGTCTGCACAACTGCGGCTTGCAGACCCTCCACAACCGGAGATAACGATCCCGTGTCCTGTACTGTATCATGAGTTTGCCTGCCTTCCGATGTTTAGCATTGTTACTAGGGATGATGGTATTACTGTCTTGCTAAATAATCCAAATTTGAATATTCGTTTTACTTCACAAGTTCTTGCCAATATGCATGGCAGTTTTGTAAATTGTGCTTTTGTTTACAGGCTTAGTCTCAAAAGAAGAAAACAGCTTAATGTTTTCTATTTTGATTAAAGTAGAAATCACATGAAAACATTTGCTAGGACTGGCTACCTGGTACTGCAAATTGTAAACATGGGGTAGAAATATAAAATGATATTTCAAAGTAAATCTCCCAGGACTTAGAAACACAAAGGAATGTTGTCTCTTTTCAGCACATTCTCCTTGGGAGGTCATATACTTAACTCTAATTGTGTTGTTTTTCCTCTAAACATTTGGAACTCCTCTTGTGGAATTGTCTTCAGAGCCTGTGGAGCATTTTTCTGAGAGTCCTGCTCTGTGCCAAGTCTTCATCCTCTGGGGTGGGGTGGGGGGAGGGGGAGCCAGTAGAAGGGAGTGAATTTAATGATTTCTGGAAAGAGCCAAAAGTCATCCAGAGGCCACTCTGTTCATGGCATGAGTATAACTATTTGGGGTTAAAAAAACAAACAAACAAACAAAAAAAAAAAACCCAAGAAAACTAAAAGACTATCTATAAAGTACAGAGCCTGGCCTAGGAACCCACTCCCCTCCAAGAGGCATTCCCCACCAATTTAACCAGTGACTGTCATTCTTTGAATAAATGTAAAAAATTTCCTAAAATGGCTGCTCCAAACACTTATTTTTTATATACAAGATGCTGTGTTTGTTCTACAGACAGAGCATGTTCATACAGAGAGACCTTCGTTTACAAAGGATCTGGAATGAAGATAAAGACCAGTAGGTAAACACACTTTCTTGATAACACTGAGGAAAGAAAATAATTTGGTGTGAATGTGTTCATTGTTCTTCCCCAGAACCTTGGTTAGGATTCAGCCATTGTCTACACATCTGCAACAGATTCCCTCAATAAGGCAACGCTGTGTATGAGATAGTCCCATTTTCCAAGTACATGTTCCCCTTTCCTTCACCTAAAATTTTAGGGACAGAAAATAAAAATCATCAATTACCTATTTTTAAAAATTTAATTTATTGGGTGGTGCCTGTGGCTTAAAGGAGTAGAGTGCTGGCCCAATATATTGGAGGTGGTGGGTTCAAACCCGGCCCCACCCCACCCCCCAAATTTAATTTATTAATGTATTTACATACATATTTTAAATTGATAATACTTATATATACTTATAAAATTGATAATATCATTTTATGCAAGTATATTGTTTTATATTTCAAAGAAAGTTAACTTACTTACAGACATATTTTATCTCTATCATATTTCAATTTTATCTCAAGTCGTAGTATAGCAGCAGAACAGTTTTCTCTCAGTTGTATACTCTCCACATTTGCTATGCAACCATTTACAGTAATACTTTAAAAAGCAATATTTAAAAGTCTTATTCATATCAGCACTCATCCTTAAAAATGTAAGGCCATTCACTCAAGTGAAAGAACAATTAAACATTTATTAAAATCCACCAATTCTACCTATAAACATCAGAATCTACAATTAATTGAGGATGTTTCGGGATAATTCGTCTTCCCTGAAAAGCACTTCTTTTTCAAAATAAAATAGTGAAGAAAACACCCTATGGTAGGAGCCTATAAAAATAAAATAGGGTGCCCTCTTTTTAAGGAGTGATTTGGGGAAAAATAGTTCCTGACATCTGAGCACACGTAAAGTTAATGATTTGCTCTGTCACCCGACCAAGATTGAACAACATCCTGTGTTTTTATTTTGTTGAAAGGATTAATGTTATTACAAACATAAGTCAAAGTTCATGGAAAGAAAGTTGATAGAAAGACAGTGTTATAGACAGAACATGGAATAGGTTTTATTTTATTTTGGCCTACAGTAGGAGGAAAACAAAATACGGTACACTTGTTTGCCCCTGGAGATGGGAACATATGTCGTGGGTCACAAAGCAAGTACCAAAAAGCTCTCCATTTTTACATGCGGAAAAACTAATAGAAAATAGCTGACAGAGAGTAAGAGCAGAAAAGTAAGCCAGAAGGGCAGGAATCTATTTAGTTAAATAAATAATAATGTCACTTCTACCAGGGCATCATCAAGATTTTGACTTGGGGCTTTTAAAAGATTTTTGGCTTTTGTTGGGCCCTACGTAAACTCTCACCATATCTCCCATGTGGCTGAAGCTAACAGTCTAACCCTGGCTGAGTCCCCAGACTTGTGTGGCCTTGGTGGCCGCTGTCATGAGTTCAAATGGTTCAGTGTGTTGACTCGTTCACAGTGACAGCAGCATTTCTTCAACATGGTGGGTTCCCGCTGTTGGCAGCAGCTTGCTGGACTCTATGTTTGATTTTGGAGACAGAGAAGAAAAGACATTCTTCTGGAGGATGGTGGAGAGTCCCAGTTTTAAATTTCTTTTTCTTCCCTACTTTCCAGGCTCTCAAAATGAGGGCCCTTGTGGTACAGTCCACAGCCTGCCGACCTGGCTTAGTGCACTGAATTTGTCAGACGACTTCAGAGAAGCAAAACTAACAAAGTGAATATATAAAGAGATTTATTATTATAAGGTATTGGCACAAAATCATGAAGGCAGAGAAGTTCCACGATCTGCTCTCTACAAGCTGGAGACCCAAGAAAAGCCGGTGATGTAGTTCAAAGGCCTGAGAGCCGCAGAGCCGTTAGGTAGGTTCCAGACATCCTCTGAAGGCCTGAGAGCGCTGAGCGCAGAGATCAGGGTTCCAGCTTAGATGATCAAACAGAGAGCAAATTTAACCTTCCTCTGCCTTTTTTGTTCTACTCAGGGCCTCAGTGGACTGGATGATCTACCTGCATCAGAGAGAACATCTGCTTTAGTCCAGTCTACGGCAACCTTAATGCTCATCTCTGGAAACTCTCTTACAGACTGCCCAGAAATGATGTTTAACCACCTGTCTGGGCAACTGTGGCCCAGTCAAGTTGACACATAAAATTACGCATCATATATATAGTGACCTGTAATAATCTGCTTTGTGATTTCCTCTTCCTAACTCTGTACACATCTTTTCTCATAAATTTGTTGGACAAGATTCAGCAGGATTTGGAAGCAGTATTATACCTTTTAAAAGAGCTGATGTAAATAAATAGCCTTTTCTATTTTCTGTATTTTTTATTCTGTTCACAATGCTGCATTGGCTAGAAATATTGTTAATTACATGGACTTAAACATGTCATAAATAAAAATTTCTTTTAATCCCAGAAAAAACAAGTTTGTGAGTGAAGCAGGATGCAGGGTGAGTTGAGCTGTGCACCCATCTCGATACTCCTCCCCCCGTGTCTCTGGATTGTGGGCAAGACACAGAATGACGCTGGGCACCCTGCTCTGTGTTCATGAAGTAAGAATTAACCGTGTTCACCTCTCAGATTATGTCGGGTTCTAACATTCTGTGTTTCCAGATACTAGTGACTGCAGGTACTGAGCCCTTAACCCCGAACCACACATGTGGCCGACCCACATATGTCCCCACAATATGCCTTGTTTTTTTAACTTAATACCATGTTTTGAGATCCACAATATGCCTTGTGGGGACATATGTGTGTTGGCCTCTTTAATTTACCCATCATACATGGAAAGTGGGGAGATTGTCCACAGGTCCAGAAACTGAGGCTTAACAAGTTAGGCATTTGTCCTGGTGAAGATACTTCTTCTTGGACTGGATCCTAATGAACGGACTAATTCATTTCTGAAGACATGAAATAGGTTTTAGAACACCAATGGACAGATACCAGCCAGAAGGGCTTTTCAACACAATTTTTGTTTCTTTTCCTTTCTTTGTTATGTCTTTCGTAGCCCTCAGTGGGCAGAAATGAGTTAGTAAAATTTCTTGTGACCCCCTCGTTGACTTTAGTCCCTGTAAGGCCCCTCTGATTACATTTAGATTTTCCCTCTTTGGCTCCTTCCAGATCATTCCCCTCCTGCCGTGTGCACTCACTGAAGGGTACTCAGTCTATGCCTTTGCAATCCATCCTTATTATTTATTTAGACATGTATAGCCTTGAGAAGTGATATTTTTTAGCATCAATGTTTTTGAATTACACAAACGCTCAATCTTTTCAATCTTTTAATCTCATCCCTTTCTTCTGTTTTTTTTTTTTTAACTTAATACCATGTTTTGAGATCCATCCATGTTGCTATGTGTAAATCTTGTTCATTACATGTGATGGTCTCATAGGATTCCATTATATCGTATTAAACATTTTCCTTATCAACAGACATTTGTATTGTCTCCAAATCCTTACTACCATGAACAACCTAGGATGCGCATCCTCTAATTGTCTTTATACTCATTGAGGCTGAGTTTCTTTGGATTGCATATCCAGGATTGAGATGGTTGGCTCGTATGCATTCTTAATTTCACTAAGTATTGCCAGGTTGCCTTCTAGAAAGGCTGTGCCTCTTTAAACTTCCCCCAGTGGTGTATGAGGATTACAACTCCCCATATCCTCACTAGCGCTTGTGATTTTCTGACTATCTAATTTTTGCCAATCTCTGTGTTTTAAGAGGTACATCACACTTGGTTTTCATTTCTGTTCATCTGATTGCCAGTGAAGTAGAACATTCTTCATATAATTATTAGTCACTTGGTTTTTCCTCTTGTGATTTGCTAAATCATTTCTTTCCTCGTTTTTTTCTTACTGCATTGCCCATCTTTGCTGTTTTTCTATAATTATGACTTTCGATTTGTCTGTTTGTCTCACAGGGTGGATTATTCTCCCCACATTTCCTACTTTAAATTTCATTTTCAACACTGATTTAACCAAATTACAAAAGTTTCCTTCTATATTTTAGAACTTAATTATTTTTGTGTTTTAATTGTTGTCAAAATCTTCTCTCAGTTTGCCATTTCTGTCTGTTGAACCAATAACATTTTTCTTCCTTTGTAATATATCCTAATATTTGATGCATCTTCTTTTTGGTTTTGCCTTAGCTCTGAGAATATTTATTTTTTCCACCTAAATTTTAGAATTTTTTTTCATGTTAAAAATCTTTCTGGGATTTTAGTTTTATTTACAGTGAACTTAGAGGTTAAGGAAAAATTAGCTCTTTATGAAGTTAAAGCAAGCTGTTAATATGGTATTTAAATGCTTTGTTTAGATTTTCTGGTATGTGCAGTCATAGTTTCAAAATTTTTTTTCTATAAAAATCTTGTGTTTTTGGGCAGTGCCTGTGGCTCAGTGGGTAGGGTGCCGACCCCCTATACTGAGGGTGACGAGGTAGCCGTGAGCTGTGTGACACCATGGCACTCTACTAAGGGCGATAAAATGAGATTCTATCTCAAAAAAAAAAAAGTTGTGTTTTCTTTAGCTAATGTCTACATAGCTCATAATGAATCGTGTCCTATTCTATATTTTCTATTGGATCACTGCTCATCTATAGGAACACTATTGAGTTTTGTGTCTTGTTTACTGATTTCCTTTGCTTTCCTACGCATTATGACTGCAAATAACCATAATTTCGTCTCCTTCCTTCCTGATCTTAATGTATTGACCAGGACTCCCTGAACTTTGTTGGGGTATCAATGACACCAGTGCATATGTGTCTTATTTCTAAATCTTAAAGGAAATTGCATCTAATTTAAAAATTATTATAAAATGTGGGATGATTGTAGAAGATCATTTTTACCAGTTATGTTCACCATCATGTTCTTAAGTGAAACTCGTCTGTTGACAATTTTGTCTTCTTGTACTGGATTTGTTATCAACACTATACAAACCTCACAAAATGAAGTTTCCCTTTTTTTCTTATTTTTGCAATAACTATGCACTCTGCTGGTGAGGGAGAGATTCCAGCCCTGGAGTTATGGGCACAGCTAATAGTCAAACACAGCACCCAGTGCTGAACAGCTGAGCTTGACAACAATGTATTAGTCACACTCGCAGACTGGGGGTGGAGGGTACACTGCACGCCACACATGGCCATGCAGAGGCTGCAGTTGAGAACACAGTAAACCCTCAGGTGCTGTGCAAAGCAGCCTTCAAGTGTTAAAAGGGTGCGGCATCCCTGGTTCCCTCAGGAGGATGTGATTGGTTGTTTGAGTAATGTCAAAGGCTGGCAAGGAACTAAAACTCACTTCTCAGGAAAAAAACAGGAACTGCACCTGATCCATCTGGTGAAAGGGTTGTTTGGCTTGGGAACCTTTTCTGGGGAAGCATAGTAGAGAAGGGATCTTGTAGTTAGGCCACTCAAGGGTCTCCTATTTTCCCCTAGATGTCAGGGCAGCACATAATACTGGAACTTAATTTTAGACCTTGTGCCACAGGCTCTCTAGTTAAAACTTTCTAGCAGCAACTATAAGGCTCTTTAAGGTCTGGCAACTTGTCACCTCGCTGGCCTGACTTCCCATACTCGTCCCTTCCCCATGTAATCCACGCTAGCCACAGAGACCTGCCCGCTCCCACGCAGCCACGCCAAGAGCGCCTTCACCTCAGCCTCTTGCTTTTTCTTCTGCCTTCAGCCCTCTTCCCCCCAAATCTCCATGGCTTTTCTCACTTTCTTCAGATCTCTGCTCAATCCCTCAATAGATAGTAAGTGGCATTATTTTGCATGCTTCCAGACCATATAAACGGTATCTTGATTCATATTAATTTCCTTCTTCATTATTATATTTTTGGAAATTCAACCAGATTGCTACAGTTAGATGTTACATTCATTTTTCCTACTATATTTATTCCATTCTATGAATACAGCAACACGTACTTATCTCATCTCCTAGGGACAGACATTTAAGTTATTTCCAAACGTTTTTTCATTAAAACAACAGTTCAGCGAAGAGCCTTGTCTTCTTGCAAACACATATGAGATTTTTCTCTAGGGTGTATGAGAATACAAGAAATCACGGGCCAAGGGGTTCCAGAGACCAGCGAGGAGGTGGAGGTGAGAGGGACGGGTCGTAGGCAGTCTTTCTCCTGTTAAAGCTACTGGCAGAGCTGAGAGACCCTGAGACGTAGAAAGACATGGACATAAGCTCCAGAAGTTGTCTCCATGATTCACCAGGGAGTTTGTACTGTCTGTGAAAGGAGTCAGCCCTCCTGGGTACTTCGGCCAAGGGCCGCCCTCTGTGAAGCATCTGTTGACACCCTGGGAACCTGGCAAGAGGCTGTCCCTGACAAGCAGCAGCTGCTATGACAGACAGCTAAGCTGGGGGCGTCTTACCTCCCAGATACGCTGGGCTCCTCCCTCAGTCTGAGATAAGAGTTCTCTACTTACCGGGGAAAACAGAGAGCACTGGTCTTTGTCAAGAGTCCTCACTGAGTTAAGAGATAACACTTTCCTCGTGGGAATCCCTGGAAAGGATTAAATGCCTAGAAACTTTGGAAAGAAACTCAAAACAGCTTCAGAGTTCCCCAATTAGAGCTTAGCTTTCAGATTCCTGGTAGAGGGTGTGGCCCAAGGAAAACAGGCCACATTGACATAGGCATTGATTGATGCTCTCCCTCCTCTACACTTACATTACAGCCTCTCTCTCTTCCTTCCTTTCTTTTTTTCTTTCTCTCTTTCTCATTTTCTGTTTTCCCTTGTACCCATGTTAGATACATCAATAGGATTTCATGAACTCAATTTGCTTCTGCGGTGTTCATGTTTTGAAACCAAAGAAAGCCAGAGCAAATGTTTACTGCTCTCAGAAACCATTAGGGTTCAGAAGAAATCAGTGCACACTGAGGCAGCTCCTGCCCTAGCTCTTGGCCTTGGACTTGTCTGTACAAGCCATGTTCTTGGTATGGACCTGCCAGGTGCATTGCAGAAGTAACATCACCCCTCTTGGATGTTATCATAGAGATTTCTGGGTCACAAGAACTTCACGAAGACCCAGGAAGATGGCAATAAGGGCCAGTTTTTTATTTCAGGAACAGAGGTTGGGTAAACATGTCTCAACATACAACACCGTGATGCATGTACACCCATTTCCTTCAGACACAGGGGACAAAGGCAACATGGAATAAGGCATAAAACATAAAATTGAAAGTCAGAAGACTTAAGTTCTAGTTCTAGCTCTGCCATTGTCTGGTTGGTGATTTGGCGTCAATTCCTTAACCCTCTTGGCTTTAGTTACCTCATTTAACAATGAGAGCTTTTGAGTAGATGATCCATTCACTCGAAATTTATTAAGCATCTACTTTAAACAATTATTAGATACACTCCAGGGTAGATTTTAGCTCTAGAATGTCTTGATGTTGAAAGGTATTACAAACGTTTTCTGTGTCTGCGATCGCATGGGTGTAATCATTTGAGATCCATGGTCATTGTACAGATGCCACGTTGCTAGAAGGCTGCGTGATTTCTCAGCCTTCAACTCCATCCTGGGAAGACAGAAAGATCTCTGCTGCTTTCTCATCCGTTATAACATAGTCTTGCTCTGAGCCTTCTTGGTTGATGTATCTTCCTACTTCCTGGCTGTCTTCCTGGGTATATCCATTTTGGGGACATAATCTCATTGGAGTAAAGTCAGCTGTGTGCCTATAACCATTTTATTTCCCAGCCCTTTCAATGACTGGGGTGGGGAAGAGTTATGTACCGGACCCACCACACTACACCTATTAGGAGAATGCCATCTACTTCCAAAGCTAACAGAGACATTGTTTCAATTAAATATTCTCCACTAAATAAAGACTATGGTCCACTTCAGCTCCCCAAAGGGCATTTTCCATGAAATTGGAAGAACATTCTTTTAAAGACATGATGGTCTCTTATTAACCATCATAAGAACACTTGCCTCTTGACCTTGGCTGCAATATCTGTCTTGCCAAAGCACCAAATTTCTCATGGCACTCCCCTATCCAAGAATCGCCGTCAGCCTCTGTTTCCTGTAGAAGTCAAGTTTGTTACCTCCCTTGTGTTTTTGACTGTTTTATTTTTTTAGGGAAAAACTTCTATAGTCTGGCTCCATTTGACTCCTTTATCATTACTTTCCATTGTTTTTATTTTATCTTATTTTATTTTATTTTATTTTATTTTTTCACCACACACTGGTTTTATGTAGCATTTGACAAATTTTCACCACATTGGTTAACATAGCCTTTCTGGCTTTTTCTTAGTTATTGTGTTAAGACATTTATATTCTACATTTATTAAATTTCACATGTACCCTTGTAAGACACACTGTAGGTGTAATCCCACCAATCACCCTCCCTCCGCCCATCCTCCCCCCTCCCATCTGACATTTTTTCATCTTTCCTCAAATAAGCCTTCATCTATCTCTGGCAGAGGGGAGAGGACAAAACTTAATTGACTACTTAGTATTGCTAAGCACCATGCTAGGTATTTTCACATTTGTTATGTGCTTTAATAGCTGAAGAAAGGAAGGCTCAGAGAGGTTATGTATATAGCCCGACTCATCAAAGTTCTGTTTGACTTCAAGCTTATAATCGTCTGCTTTAACACATGGACTTAGCCTAGGAGTCCCTTGCCCCAGACCGCTCACTGCAGGGGTGCTCTGGAGTCGTTCCTGGCAGAACCCCCAGCACCTGTGCCCTAGCCCTTCCCATCACCTTTGTAAACACCTAAATCCCAGTGTTAAATTTATTTGTGCTGAAATAACAGGAGTGACTTCTGAATCCTGATATAGTGTAATATCAGGAATATTTTTATATAAATATTAATATTAAATAATCTTAGAGCTTACATTTCTTTTAGCCCTGACTCTTCATTTTCTAAAGGAGGAAAATTAGCCTGGACAGGTAAATAAAATTGTCCAGTATCACATAACTAGTTTGTGGCAAAGTTCAAACTTTATCTTTGCCCAGAAGAAAAGGGCCAAAATAGCAGACTGAAAGAGGTTTTTAGAGGTTTTAGAGGTTTTTAATACAGCAACACTGTATTAAAATGTCCAAATCTTGACCAACTGTCACTAGCTCCGTCTCCTTGGGGAAATCGTTTCCCTTTTCTGAGCCTTCATTCCTTCATCTGTAAAATGGGCACAATAATAATCTTTTGCACCATTGTGGAATGTTGGGAAATGCTACATGCTAAACGCCCAGTTCAGCACCAGCTTCATAGCATGTGCTCAGTAAATGGAAGTCAGGCACATTATTCTCTCCTTCCCAGAATCATCAAGACCAAATTACTCCAACAGGATAATGTCCAGTAAAGACAATCATGGTTTAGCCCTCACTCCTGCCTCACTCTACCTTCAACGAACACTATGAAAACAGACTTAGTGCCCCATGGACTGAGACTAATGAATACCATACCTGACCCAATAATTCATTCATTTGCACACACATCAAAGAATAAAAGAGTTCCTAATCAAATTAGGAATCTTACCTTTTGCTTCATAGTGTATAGTGCCGAGTTCAGAAGGGTGTAAGAACATTACTTTTTTTGTATTCTGTGAAGGAAATGTCCAGTACTTCATGTCATCCTCCCTCAGTCCTGTTTCTTGTCTGAGGGAAGGTGGGATAACAAAAATCTGTCTTTCCAATACACATGGGTTAATTCCAGTAATGTTACTTTTTACTTTCACTTGTTATTGAGCGGTACATAAAAGGCATTGTGAAATTTATAATCACATTAATGACCTTCTTAATCTCACATTTTAGTGGGGGTTAAATCTTTCTAGAATGCCAAAGGTTCTGAGCCATGTGGAGCTGCAGGTGTTTCTAAGGCTCCACGTTCACAAAGCTGAAGGGTTCTCTCTGCCCATTGACTTATGGAACCGGCCAGTGAGCTGCGTCTGCTCAAGGAGAACTGCGTTGAGGGACAGCATCCCTCAGAGGCATCTGGCTAGACGGTATGTGAATAACGCCAAGCATCTGGACTGACGTTTCGGCGTCTTTTAATCCACTATTGGTAGTGAGTACATCTGACTCAGGTCTCCACAGAAGACAGAAAATACATTCGAGGTAAAAAGAGCAAAGAACGTGTTTGTAGAAGTATGGACAGGGCTTTGGAAGCAGAAGGGGTGCTGAGGCACGGGGCCATGATGGTGGTAGGTTGCCATTACCACCTGTTAAAGGGGCAAGGAGAGAATGGAGTTACTGGGACCGGGCAAGAGGTTCTCCTCTCCTGTAATGTGGGAGAGGAGACCTCTGAGAGGAGTTCAGCCATCAGCCACCCTTATCGCCAGGCTTTCTCCCCTACCCCAGAAACTCATCTGAAAGACAGCACAATAGAATCTTAACAGGGCCTCCACAGGCCAGCAGAGAAGGCTCAGAAACATCTCGACATCTCCCTCTGACCTCTCATCAATGCCTCCCATGGCTGAACCCTACAGAAGCCCTTTGGTGGGGTCCATACAGGCCAGCCTCCTGGGGTTTGGGGCAGAGCAAAAATGGGGGAAATGGCTTTGGAGGGGCAGATGGAAAATAACCCTGAATGGCAAGTCTGTGAGTCTAGGGAAATGTACAGGAACAGTTTTGGTTTTGTTTGTCTGCCTCCGCTGGTCTTACACTGCAATGGATATGTGACTAATTCACAGGATGGGAAGGTTAAGCTCAGTTCTCCCAAGCAGCTGAATTAATTCTCTCTACTAACTGGGATGATACTTCTCATTTTTAAGCCACAGAAAGATCCCCCAAGACTGTTTTCCAGTTCGTCTTCTTTATATGTTAGGAGGCCCAGAAAGTGAGATTCCTTTTTCTTATTTAACATAGACCTAGGAGTTGAGCAGATGGAAGGAGATTTTTAAAAATCATGTTTAGCATTGACAAAGCTGGTACCAGATAGCAAGCTTTAGTAGGAAGGCCAAGTGAGGTGACAAGAATCACGCTGCAGAAGAAAACTTACCTAGCCAGTCAGATGCAAAGAGGAAAGCGGCAGGTCTTGCTCACAGGGCAGTGTCTCTACTATTCAATCCTTGAGCAGATGAAAGCACATGTTTTTTGTAAGCAAGCAAACATCTCCCCAAGGAGAAGCAAGATCTGAGGAAGCATCCTTAGTTCTTTACCTCATTCAGGGCTGAGGTCTGTGCTTGGTGGAAGACCAAGGTTACACATAAAAACAGGCAAATCAGACAGGCTTGTGGTTGTCCATCTAATATTCCATTTCTGATAGCAACAGCCAGGGGGTTCTATGGGACGAGATGGCCCACTTGTCCCCAGGCTCTTCAGGAATACACCACTGCCCATATCTGACTTCCCCACACTTTTAGTTGACGCTGCTTTGTATGACTTCATGGGGAAACCAGTTGCTTGTTTTCCTCTGCCATGGATGTTCTGTGGCCCCGAGCTGTGGGAGCAGCAGGAGAGCAACTCTGTCTCTGCCTCTGTCCTCCAGGTGGCAGGAGCACCATCTGGACTGCTCTGCTGCGGCCTGGGGCACGCCAAAGATAACACTGTTCCTGGGCGGGAACACACTGTGCTCTTCTAGAGCCTCAGGAACCAAATCATGGGGAAGGTCAATAGTGTTGTTATACTGCAAATAAATCACACCTGGGCATGAAGGACAAATAGTAAGCCTTGGAACTTCCTTTTATCAAGGGCTCATGAGTCCCCTCTGATCCTTTGTGAACTGAGTTCTTTCAAGCCCTATTTACTCAGTGTCAGAAATTCTTGGGCAGCCTGACTCAAGTACCTGGGACAGAAAGCTGCCCTAGTACCTCTGCAAAGAGAGGTCCTGTATAGCAAACACCCTCATGCTCAGGCCCCACCGACTTTTCTCCAGGCCGTCTCCCCCATGCCAGAAACTCATCAGAGAGATGGTGCAGTAGAATGCATCAGAGGCCATCTTCTCACCTTGAGGGTCAGGAACTAGAGCATGTAGGCACCTGCCTACTTGATACTCTTCCCACATGTCCCACCTCTGTCCCGTCCTGGTCCTTTGGCCCCTCTTCTGTCAGTGAAGGTGTTCCCACCCAGCCAGATGTGCAAGCTGGAAACAGAGGAGTTGGGCCCATCTCAACCACATCTAAGTCATTGCTGGGTCACTTTTATTTAATTCCCTCCTCCTCTCTTGAGCCCACCCACTGCCCTCTATTCATTCCGCAGCTGCCCAGGCCAATGCCACCACCATCTCTCGCCCTAACTTTTCCACCTGCATTCACTCTCACCCTGCCTTCAGTTCTGCTCCACTCTGCAGCTATAATTATTTTTAATGCATATTTCATTGTTTCACGTTCCTCCTTAAAGCCCTTCGATAACCTCCTATTGCTCTTGGAGAAAAATGAAGACCCTGAAATGGCCTCACCCACCCTCAGGGATCTGTAGCTGTGGTCAGGCTGTGTTCCCTTTGGCCTCCCACACTCTGTACTCAGGTCCCTTGAATACCTCTCCCTTCCCCTCTCACCTGGGCGCCAGTGTGTGGCTTGTCTGCTCACTCTCTGCGCCCCTCTGTGCAGGGTAACCCTATCTGATCTCAGCCAGCGAGACGTCTGCAGGGGTCCCTTTCTGACTCTCTGGAACAGACCAAATCTCCTCTCTGTATCTCTTCCCCTTCGAGAGCACATGCTGTAATAGTAATTTGGCACTTGATGCGTTATTTATTAATGACTCTCTCCCCAAGTAAACTGTGTCCCCACGTGGGTAGAATGACCTCTACTTTTGCTAACAGTGAATTGTGTTTGCAGGGCCTGCATAACGATTGGTAGGTGGCCTGGAAATGCTTGTGGAATAAATTGCAAGGGTCTCCCCCACACCCATGAAGCAGGCATCTCCCCTGTGCTGTTACTTCCCCAGTGTGCTGTTCTCCCCTAGCTGAGGCTGGCTCCTAGGGTTATCCAGTGCCTATCCCTGTGGAAGGTCTGCTCTTTCACTGTGCTCTATGCCCTTCCCTGGAGGGTGACACCACAGGGGTAGGCTTCAAGGGCAAAAGAGTCCAACATAGAAGCTGCTTCACGAAGACCCCACCAGTCTCAGGAAGCTTCCTGCCCCCAATCTGCCCCTAGCACCTCCCTGTGGGAATTCGGCTGTGCCCACCATGGCCCTGCCGGCTCTTCCGGGCTGCAGACAGCAGACCTCAGGCCTGTACTGTGGGTCAGAAACATTTGGCTTTCTCTCACTCAGCTTCTCTCCCTTCTCTCCTTCCTCCTTAATTCCTCTACTGACCCCACTGCTAAGCTATTTTTTTCTGGGCAGGGAAATGCCCAGAAACCCTCTGCTTAGGACCAGACTGTGAACAACCAGGTCAACGTCATAGAGGAGTCTCAGCACACACACACGGAACTGGAGGACTTTTTCTGACACATGATGTTTTGTAGACAGGTGTCTGCCTGTGCCTGTTCAGAATATGCGGTCTTCCACGGTGTGTGTGTGTGCATGTGCCTGTGTGTGTGCGTGTGCCTGTGTGTGCCTGTGTGTGTGTGCATGTGCCTGTGTGTGCGCGTGTGCCTGTGTGTGTGTGCGTGTGCATGTGCCTGTGTGTGTGTGTGTGTGTGCATGTGCCTGTGTGTGTGTGCGTATGCCTATGTGTGTGTCTGTGTGCGTGTGCCTGTGTGTGTGTGTGCGTGTGCCTGTGTGTGCCTCTGTGTGTGCATGTGCCTCTGTGTGTGTGTGCATGTGCCTGAGTGCGTGTGCCTGTGTGTGTGCATGAGCCTATGTGTGACTCTGTGTGTGTGTGTGTGTGCGTGTGCCTGTATGTGCCTCTGTGTGTGTGTGTGCATGTGCCTGTGTGTGTGCATGTGCCTGTGTGTTCCTGTGTGTGTATGCATGTGTGTGTGCCTGTGTGTGTGTGCGCATGTGCCTGTGTGTGTGCATGTGCCTGTGTGTGTGTGTGTGTGTGTGTGCATGTGCCTGTGTGTGTGTGTGTGCCTGTGTGTGTGTGCATGTGCCT
>CAUYPK010151102.1:0-30093 GCA_963574355.1 Loris lydekkerianus | reverse complement strand
GTGTTTAATATATTATTGTTAAAATTATATGCTTTTGTGTGAGTGTTTGTCTGTTTTGGCAGGTCACTGCGTGGTGTGGCTCTCTGATTCTCACAGTTTAAAATTTTGGCTCTTTGTGTCGAACTTGTTCGCCACCCCTGGCCTATGCCCAAGAATTTGAGGTTGCTGTGAGCTGTAACGCCAGGGCACTCTACCAAGGGCAGCATAGTGAGACTCTGTCTCAAAATAAACAAACCAACAAATAAATAAATAAATAAGTTCCTAAAAAAGAAATCTCCAGGTTCTGATAGTTTCACTGGAGAACTATACCAATTTTTTTTAATTGGCAACACTTCTACACAATCTCTTCCAGAAAATAAGAGACTGAAGACTTCCCAAGTCATTTCATGAAACCACTATTATCCTAATACCAAAACCTGACAGAGTCTACAAAAAAAAGAAAATTACACACTAACATCGTTCATAAATATAGACATAAGACTTCTCAACAAAACATCAGCAAACAAAATTCAGCAATGTATGAAAAGAATTATACATCATGACCAAATGAGGTTTATTTTAGGTATACAAAACTTGTTCAACATTAAAAAAATAATAATAACCCAATGTAATCCACCATATCAATGAGATAAAGAAAAAAGTCATATGATCATATCAATTGATACAAAAAATGGATTTGACAAAATATAACATCCATTCATGATTTCATGATTTATTTTTAATCACAGCAAATCAAGAATAGAAGAGAACTATCTCAATTTAATAAACTCATCTACAAAAGTCCTCCCATTAGCATCATACTTAATAGTGAAAGAATGAATGCTTTCTCCCTAATACTGGGAACCAGGCAAAGATATCCACTCTCATTACTGCTGTTCAACATTATACTGGGAGTCCTAATGATCACAATAAGATAAGAAATAAAATGTATACAACTCAGAAAGGAATTTTTTTCCTAATTGCAGATAATATGATGGTCTATGTAAAATATCCCAAGAAATCTACCAAAATATTCCATAACTAATACATGAGTTAATCAAAGTCACAAAATATGATTTCAACATACAAAATCGATTGTATTTCTACATATTAAGGACGAATATGTGAACATCAAAATTTAAAACACAATATAATTTATAATTACTCAAAAACTGAAATAATAGGTGTAAATCTCACAATACATGCACTTACATACTAAAAACTATGAAATGCTGATGAAATAAATACAAAGACAATTTTAAATAAATGGAGTTCATGCATTGCAAAACGCAACACAGTAAAAATGTCAATCACCCTAAAATTATGTACAGGTATAAGCAATTACTATCAAAATCCCAGCATATTTCTGTAGATGTTGACAAGATGCAACTATAGTTTCTAAAGGAAGGTAAAGAAATTAGAATAGGCTCAGTGACTGTTGCTCAGTGGTTAGTGCGTCAGCCACATACACTGAGGCAGGCAGGTTCAAACCCGGCGTGGGCCTGCTAAACAACAACGACAACCGCAACAAAAAAATAGCCAGAATGGAAAAATAAAAACTAATAAAAATAAATTTAAAAATAAAAAAAAGTTAAAAATTAAGAAAAAAGCTGGGCATCATGGCAGGCACCTGTAGTCCCAGCTACCTGGGAGGCTGAGGCAAGAGAATTGCTTAAGCCCAAGTTTGAGGTTGCTGTGATGTCACAGCACTCTACACAGGCCGACATAGTGAGACTCTCTCTCAAAAAAAAAAAAAAATTAGAATAGGTAAAATAAATTTGAAAATATAGAATAAAGAAAAATCAGTCTACTCTGATTTCAAGACTTACACAGACACACTAATAAAAACTTGTAGTATTGGTGGGAGAATATACACATAGATCAATGGAACCAAGTTGAGAACCTGGAGATATCCTCATACACGAACTGGCCACTGATTTTTAATAACAGTGCAACAGCAATTCAATGGAACAAGGTTAATCTTCAACAAATAAGGAAGGAACAATAGAGCATCCATGGGCAGGAAAGTGAACCTTAACCAAAATCTCCCACCTTATACAAAAGTTAACTCAAAATAGATCCTTGGCACTAATATAAAATGATAAAGATAACAACTTCTAGAGGAAAAAAAAAACAAAAAAAAAAAAAACAGGTTACTTTTGAGATCTGATGCAAGGCAAAGCTCTCAGACTTGACGCTAAAAGGAAATATTAATAAATTAGACTTCATCAAAATTAAAAACTTTTGCTGTATGAAAGATATTTTTAAGAGGATAGAAAGACAGACTAGAACATATTTGCAAACCAAACATCTGACCAAAAAAATGGCATCTAGAATATACTTTTTTAAAAATCTCAAAATCCAACAGTAAAAAAATAATAATCCAATTAGAAAATGGGCAAAATCATGAAGAGATATTTCACTGAAAAGACTATACAAGGCTCGGCGCCTGTACTCAGTGGTTAGAGCACCAGCCACATACACCAGGGATGGCAGGTAGGAACCCGAACAGGACCTGCTAAACAACAATGACAACTACAACAACAACAAATAGCCAGGCATCCTGGTAGGCGCCTATAGTCCCAGTATTTAGGAGGCTGAGGCAAGAGAATCACTTAAACCCAAGAGTTGGAGGTTGCTGTAAGCTGTGATGCCACAGCACTCTACCCAAGGCAACAAAGTGAGACTCAGTTTAAAAAAAAAAAAAAAAAAAAAAGACTATTCGTAGCCTGATGACATGACTCACGCCTGTAACACTCACACTCTGGGAGGCCAAGGCAGGTAGATTGCTGGAGCTCAGGAGTTCAAAACCAGCCTAAGCAAGAGCAGGACCCCCCATCTCTACTAAAAACAGAAAAACTATGTGGGTATTGCGGTGGGTGCTTGTAGTCCCAGCTTGGGAGGCTGAAGCAAGAAGATTGTTCAAACCCAAGAGTATGAGGTTGCTGTAAGCTATGACGATGCCAGGGCACTCTACCCAGGGCTACAGAGTGAGACTGTGTCTCAAAAAAAAAAAAAAAAAAAAAAAGAGAGAAAGAGAATATACAGATGGCAAATAAGCACATGATAAAATGTAAACCATCGGTAGCCATAGAGGAAATTCAAATTAAGGCCATAATGAGATATGACTGTATCGAACAAAATGGCTAAAGTAAAATACAGTGACAATGCCGAATGTTTGTGAGAATGTGGAGAAACTGGATCACTCATATTTTTCTCGTGGGAATGTAGACCGATACAGCCACCCTGGAAAAATATTTTGTCAATTTTCATCCTTTTCTGGATGTTAGCCTTTTGTCATAAGCAACATAAATGAATAGTGACCGAATCCTCATACCTTATACAAAAATTAACTCTGGACACATGTTTTTGTGCCAATGCAACCATCAGACAGAAGCTAAAAAATGAAGGAGACAGATTCCAACTCACTCTAGCTGACAAGAACCACAGTGAGGGCCTCTGGAAAACTGTTGCAATAGCTTTATCATTAGTAGTTCTCTTGCACTAAGGAATGGAGGGTTAAAGAGAAATCTATGCCCTTGTCAGGTTGCTCTACAGTACTTACTTCCAAACACAGTTGTGTTGTCTACCTAAACCAGCATCTCTCTGGGTCCCCACTATCTGGAATTAGATTCCCCAGAAGGAGACTCTGAGATGGGAATTCTTGGGGAAGTAATTTAGGGTGAAAGAACTCCCAAGAGAAAAACCTGTAAAGAAGTAAAGAAAGGCCTGGTGCGGTGGCTCATGCCTGTAATCCTAGCACTTGGGAGGCGGAGGCTCCCGTGTTCGGGACCAGCCTGAACCAGAGTGAGAACTCCTCTCAAAAAAAAAAAAAATAGCCGGGTGTTGTGGTGGGTGCCTGTACTCCCAGCTATGCTAGAAGCTGAGTCAAAAGACTTGCTTGAGCCCAAGAGTTTGAGGTTGCTGTGAGCTATGACACCACAGTACTCTACCAAGGGTGACAAAGTAAGAGTCTGTCTCAAAAAAAAAAGTAAAGAAAGTAGAATGCAGTTGAGGAAGAAGCCAAGCAAAGATGAGGTTTGTGCCCAAATCTGACTTCACCCTGATCCCAAGGGAAGCTCTGGTGCATCAATTTTCTCACACAGAGGCAAATGCGCTAGGCATTTGTGACTCTTCCTGGGTCAGTTGGCTTTGGGCTGTGAGTGGAGGAGGGGTAGAGCAAGGTATAACTTTTCAAGTACTTCTGAGCAAAGCCTAGTAAAGGGGACATATGCAGGGGACATCAGCAGCATCTACTACCTCTAAGAATACTCTTCAGCCACTGAGAGAGTGGCTGGAGCCCTGGAAACACCCTAAGGTATGCATATGAACTGCATGATTATTTGCACGAGTTACTGGTATTATCATTATACTTGTTCATTAAATCAAATATTTGAAACCACAGACTCCATACGGGCAGTTTAGGACTTCAGGAGCTTGAGGCACAGTATGTATTAATTTAAGTAAATCAATTTATTCAATGTAGAATCCACAATTACATGATTATTATAATACATATTTATTTTGTGTATAATCCAAACACTTCCTAAATTTTCTGGATTTTATCCATAAACCATGACATCAACTAACTGTGACACACAGAATTAACATCATTCTTTGATCAAAATGCCAACAATCTCGGCGATGCCTGTAGCTCAGTGGGTAAGGCCACAGCCACATACACCAAAGCTGGAGGGTTCAAACCCAGCCCAGGCCAGCTAAAATAACAATGACAACTGCAACAACAACAACAACAACAACAACAACAACAACAACAAAATAGCCAGGCATTGTGGTGGGCACCTATAGTCCCAGCTACTTGGGAGGCCGAGGCAAGAGAATTACTTAAGTCAAAGAGTCTGAGGTTGCTGGAGCTGTGATGCCACAGCACTCTACCCAGGGTGATAGCTAAGGTTCTGTCTCAAAACAAATGCCAACAATTCATGACTGTTTGTTCAATTCAGGATTAAACAAAAGGCCCAACCAATGGTCTCTTGATACTTAGAGAAAGGTGAGGGTGTGGGGAGAGGCTGTTAGTAGATATTCCAAACACCAGTGAATTTTCTAGTGAAATTTTCTGTATTTTGATGACCCAGCAAGCCCTTTATACTACACAGAGCTTGTGTAGCTTGGCAGCACTATTATCTAAGAAAACATCAGGGAGAAAACTCCTGTGATATTTTCTGTAATGACTCTGATTGTGAAGCCTCATAGTCAATTCAGAAAATACTTTTTTTGAGACAGCGTGAGTCTCATTCTGTCACCCTGAGTAGAGTGCTGTGGTGTCATAGCTCACAGCAACTTCAAACTCATTGATTCAAGTGAACATTTTGCCTCAGCCTCCCAGGTAATTGGGGCTAATGGCACCTGCCACCATACTCAGCTAGTTTTTCTATTTTTAGTAGAGATGGGATCAGATTCTTACTCAGGCTGGTCTCAAACACGTGAGCTCAAGCAATCTACATGCCTTGGCATCCCAGAGTGCTAGGATTACAGGCATGACCAAAACTACTTGTTTATTTTTTCATTTAGAGACAGAGTCTCCCTTTGTCACCCTTGGTAGAGTGCACTGACATCACAGCTCACAGCAACCTCAAACTCTTGGGCTCAAGAGATTCTCTTACCTCAGCCTCCCGAGTAGCTGGGACTACAGGAGTTCACCATAACGCCTGGCTGTTTTTAGAGATGGGGATCTCACTCTTGAGCTCTCATGCTCAAGCAATCCATCGCCTCAGCATCCCAGAGTGCTAGGATTACAGGCATGAGCCACCACACCCGACTCCCAAAACTACTTTTTTAAAGATAACTTTAAGGAGATAACTTTAATGAGAATATAATCACATAGCACATGTATTTGTTTGACAATAATTTACTGACAGCTTCCCATGTGGTATGCACCATGGATGTTGTGATCAACAAAACACAGTCCATGATACCAATTTTGAAGATACTGGGTGGGGTCAGTAACAATAAAATGATATTTAAATATTATCTTTCATTGCAAATGTTAACTTCCCATTTAACATTATTCAAATTTATTTGTAAACAAATTTCACAATGATTTTTCTTCTTTAAAATTTAACACAGGAGGAATTTCCTGAGTGTTGCAATAAGGACCTTCAAAAATCTACTCCTCCAGGAAAGCAATGAAAATGCCGGCAAAAAATTTCAAGATCAACATTTTCAGACCTCTGGAAATATCTTTCTTTTCAACAAAGGTGCCAAAACACCTGGATAGCCACAAGTTAATTAATGAAGTTTGACTCCTACCTCACACGATATATAAAACTTAACCCCAAATATAACATAGACCTAAATATAAGAGGTAAAACTATAAAACTCTAAGTTAAAAACCATAGGAGTAAATCTTTTGTGAACTTGGATTAGGCAATGACTTTTGAGATATGACACAAGAAGTATAAGCAAGATAAGAAAAAAATATAAGAGTACATAAAATTTTAAATTTTTATTCCTCAAAAATGTCATAAAAGTGGCTGGGCATGGTGGTTCAGTGATTAGCGTGCCAGTCTCATGCTTCAGGGAGAGTGGATTTGAACAGACAGGGGCCTGCTAAACAAATAACCCCTCCCCCCCAAAAAAAATAGCCCAGCGTTGTGGCGGTCGCCTGTAGTCCCAGCTACTTGGGAGGCTGAGGCAAGAGAATCGCTTAAGCCCAGGAGTTGGAGGTTGTGAGCTGTGATGACACAGGATTCTACGGAGGTTGACAAAGTAAGACTCTAACTCAATTTAAAAAAAAAAAAACAAAAACGCCGGGCAGCGCCTGTGGCTCAGAGGAGTAGGGTGCCGACCCCATATACCAGAGGTGGCAGGTTCAAACCCGGCCCCGGCCAAAAACTGCAAAAAAAAAAAAAAAAAAAAATGCCATCAAGAAATGAAAAGACAGTCTCAGGGCCTATTGCTCAGTGCTTACAGCGCTGACCACATACACCAGGGCTGGTCGGTTCTAACCCTGCCTGGGCCTGCTAAAAAAGGTCAACTACAACAAAAAAAAACAGTTGGGCAGGGCGGTGCCTGTGGCTCAAAGGGGTAGGGCACCAGCCCCATATGCCAGAGGTGGCAGGTTCAAACCCAGCCCTGGCCAGGAACTGCAAAAAAATAATAGCTGGGCATCGTGGCGGGTGCCTGTAGTACCAGCTACTTGGGAGGCTGAGGCAAGAGAATAGCTTAAGCCCAAGAGTTTGAGGTTACTATTGATACCAGAATTTCGTCTTCAGTAGGTTCTTGGTGTTGGTGATTAGAAGAATGAACCCGCGGACCACAGATCAGTGGTAAAACAGGATTTATTTACAGAAAAGAATACAAAAAAACACTATAAAGCTCCAGGTAGGGAGAGAAAAAGCTAGCTCTCCCTCTGTCTCTGTCTGTCTCACTAACTCCAGGCTCTTTGTCTAGGGGTATATATAGTCACATGGGGCCCACTGTAGTTACATTTATGGAGTCTGGGACAGCATTTCCAGAACAGCGTGTCTGGAACAAGTCTGGGTCGGGAATGAATGGCTACAATCCCTTTTATTCCCAGGCCTAGGAAACTTACATGAAATTGTCCAGGCCTAGGAAATGAGGCAAGTGCAAGGCGGAGGAAACCTAAGGTGCTGGCATCTCCCCAGCTGTTGTCTGGCCACTCAGGCTCTGGAGCCTCCTGTGGGGTCCCCCTGCCTACCCTCCAGCCCGCTGGTTCTGTTATGCCCAGATCAGGAAGTCCCCAAAGACCACCAGGGAGCCCATTCTGAGCCGCTGGAGCTTGGGCTCCCAGAGTCTCCGCCACAACGGATCCAAGCCAGGAGCCCTGAGCTCCGTCACAGGGTTATTTTATAGCTTAGCACAGCACAGTGGGCGTATACATTTTAAAGGAAGGGACTGCTTCTGGATTGGCTACCATTGGTTCTGCCATATGGCCCACTCCAAAAGGCAGTTTCTGATTGGAGGTGGATGACTCAAGATGGAAAACCCCCGACTCAGGGCGACTCATCAGTTTTGAACAAAATGGCTGACAAAATGGCTGAACTCTTAAAATGGCATCAGTCTGGTTCTCTCAGTTCCTCTCCTCGCTGCCACCACACCAACACCGCCAAGGTGGAGGCAGCAAGTTCACCCCCCACCCAGCTCTACTGAGCTGGCTGGGGTGCCACCTGTCCTGTATCACTAAGAGCTGTGACGCTACAGCACTCTACAGAGGGGGACATAGTGAGACTGTCTCAAAAAGAAAAAGAAAAAAGTGAAAGACATACTAGAGAAAATATAGCAAATCATGTATCTCATATATCTGAAAAGAGACTTACATCTAGAGTACATGGACTATGTAAAGACATATTATGTCATAATAATAAAAAGACAGATAAGCCAATTTTTTTTCCAATTTCTGTTCTTGAGACAGAGTCCCACCCCATGCCCTGAGCAGAGTGCAATGGCATCATAGCTCAATGCAACCTCAGACTCAGGCTGTGGGCAACCTGGCCACCTCAGCCTCCGAAGCCTGCTGGGATTACAGGTGCTCACCGCAGCACCCTGCTGGGTTTTTCCTTTTTTTTTTTTTTGCCAGGAATCCGGGTCTCAATCTCACTCAGGCAAGTCAAAGACAAATAATTTGAATTGACATTTCTCCATATAAAAATGGCCAATAAGCACATAAAAAATGCTCAAAATCATTAGTCACTAGAGAAATGCAAATGAAAACCACCATAAGATTCAACTTCACATCCACAATGATGGCTGCAATAAAGAAAAAAAGGGGGACAGACAGGCATGGTGGCTCACGTCTGTAATCCCAGCACTGTGGGAGGCTGAGGCTGGAGGATTGCTTGAGCTCAAGAGTTCGAGGCTGGTCTGAGCTAGAGTGAGATCCCGACTCACGAAAAAAAAAAAAAAAATTGAAAAAACCCAACCGGGCACCGGGGCAACTGCCCATAATCCCACCGGCTTCTGGAGGCTGAGGCAGCGGGATGCCCACAGCCAGAGTCTGAGGTTGCAGTGAACTACAACACCATTGCACCCTGCTCATAGAATATTCTGTATTGAAAAAAAAAAAAAAAAAAAAAAAAAGAGGGACAACAAATGTTGGCAAAAATGTGAAAAACTGTGATTCATTCATCCATTACTGGTGGGAATGTAAATGGTGTAACTCTTTTTAATATAGTTGGGCAGTCCCTCAGAAATTAAAAACAGAGTTACCATGTGAACCAGCGATTTCACTCCTAGGTATCTACAAAAGAGATTTGAAAGCATAAGTCCACACAAAATCTTGTACACCAATATTCGTGGCAGACTTATCCATTAGAGTCAAAAGTGACAACAACCCATATGTTCATCAGCTGCTGAAAACATGATGTGCTATATCCATACAATCAATATACAATCATAAAAAGGAATGAAGTATACTGCCACATGGATGAACCTTAAAATCACTATGCTAAGTGAAAGAAGGAACATACAATGTATTTCTATGGATATGAAATGTCCAGAACAGACAAATCCATAGTGACTGAAAGTAGATCAGTGGTTGTCAATGTCTGGGTTAGGGAGTTGGAAATGACTGCTAATGTGTGTAGGGTTCCTTCAAGGTGATAAAATGTTCTAAAATTAGAGCAGTGCCTATGGCTCAAAGGAGTAGGGTGCTGGCCCCATAAGCTGGATGTGGCAGGTTCAAACCCAGCCCCGGCCAAAAACAGCAAAAAAAAAAAAAAAAAAAAAAAAAAAAAAAGTTCTAAAATTAGATTGTGGTGATAGTTACACAACTCTTTGCATATTCTAAAAACTGAACTTTCCACTTAGTAAATTGTATGACCTGTGAATTGTATTTCAATAAAGCTGTTGTTTTTTCTTAAACTAGTGTAGATATCTTTAGATAAATTGGCTATTGAGAACCAACTTTCCAGTCTGATTCTATTGTATTTCACGTATAGCAACCCAGGATACACATTGATGTTCAGATTTCCAAAATGTCATCAAATTTTATTTGCACATTTTAACAAACAAATTCTTGAGAAGAGCAATATAGCATTGACGTGTGCTAGACACATTATACTAGTAAGACTATGGAGAATAAGAGGGGATAAGTTAATTTGTGGAATCCTAGGAGTTATCGGCAGTCCTCCTTTTCCTAATAGTCAGGAAAAGAAAAACCTGATAAATTGAAAACAAGCAAATATATTCTAAATTCCAAGTGTTTCACAGATATAAAATATTGAGACTCAGAAATAAAGCAAACTGGCTCGGTGCCTGTAGCTCAAGTAGCTAAGGCGCCAGCCACATACATCAGAGCTGGCAGGTTTGAATCCAGCCGGGGCCTGCCAAACAGTAATGACAACTACAACCAAAAAATGGCTGGGCATTGTGGTGGACTACTTGGGAGGCTGAGGCAAGAGAATCGCTTAAGCCCAGGAGTGGGAGGTTGCTGTGAGCTGTGATGCCACAGCACTCTCCTCAGGGCGACAACTCGAGGCTCTGTCTCAAAAAAAAAGAAAAAAGAAAGAAAGAAAGCAAACTAAATACTCTTTGAAATAGCTTACGAACTCTCCACATTTAGATCTTTGTGAAAAAATAGAACTAGAATTGGATAGACAGAAAGGAAAGGGGAACAACATCAATCAACCATTTATGGTACTTCTGATACATACTCATGTTAGGGACAAAAGGAGTCTAGAACTACTGCAATGGTGAGTCTGTATGAAAGACTTCTATTTGTGCACTCCAAATATAGAAATAAAACCACATTCAACATCTGATAGAAAAGTAACAAGGAACAACCTTGATTCCAATAAGCTAAGGAGTATAATAAGCTTTACAGATGTAGCCTCATATATAGAGGCAATTTAGTTAATAAAATCATCACGAGAAGCCTTAAAAGGGAAAGATGTTGGAAAAGGGCAGCACTGAGCTGGAGGTTGTAGTGCTGTCGTTGCCAGGCAGCCACCCTCAGGCCCTCTCTTTGTTACCGTGGTGATGTTGGGAGAGCTTACCTAAATACTCTTTGAGATAGCTTCCGAACTCTCTATATCCTTTTAACACTAACTAGTTGCACCACTTCCTTTTTTTCTGCCCCCACACCTCCACTCTCATAATTTTATATATTTGACGAACATCAAATACATGTGTATCTCCAATGCCTAAGGCCAGAGAATAATGCTAATTTGCCCTCCCAGGTAAATGAATGAAAGGATAGTCAAATGAATGAGGAGATGGACTAAAACAACGTTCTTCAAACAAAATATTGATATATCTGCAAGATAATCCAGGATCTGTGCTACTCAACGTCAAGGAAAGCGTTTTTTAAAAGGACTTGGTAATCAGGAGGCTTAGTTATTAGTTCTGATGCTCTTCTACTTACCACTGTGTGATCTTGTTCATGTTAGTCCCCTTGTCTGGGCCTTAGTTTCTTCTTTTGTAATAACAGGGGGTTGAAGTATACCAGTTGCTCTTAAACATTTTTTGGACACAATCTATGGTAAGAAATACATTTTAGTTGGTGCCCATAGTTCAGTGGGTAGGGCGCCAGCCATATACACTGAGACTAGCGGGTTCGAAACCAGCCCAGGCCAGGTAAAACAACAATGACAACTGCAACAACAACAACAACAAAAAAAAAAATAGCTGGGCATCATGGCAGGTGCCTGTAATCCCAGCTACTTGGGAGGCTGAGGCAAGAGAATCACTGAAGCCCAAGAGTTTGAGGTTGCTGTGAGCTGTGACAACACGGCACTCTACCCAGGGTGACAGCTTGAGACTCTGTCTCAAAAAAACAAAACAAAACACATTTTATATCATGACCCAGTATATTCATATCCCTACCAATAAATCTGAAACAAAATTGTACAATATACTCATCCTGATTATGTGCAATGCATCCTTGATATTTTTTGTTCCATTCCTTTACATATTTTTAACTGTTGGTTGTAACCCAATAAATTGACTACATAACCTCTTTAATCCTTTACAATCCACAAATTGAAAAACACAGAACTAATGGGTAATGACTCCCTATAGTTCTAGTATTCTATGATCTTGTGTAATGCCTTATCTTCCTTTTAATATAATATCAAAAATAGGTAGCATTTATTGAACTCTTACTATGTGCCAGGTACTGTTTTAAGCACTTTATGCATATGGACTAACTTAATTTTTCAACAACTGTGACTACTTATGATTGGTCCAATTTTAAAGATCAGGGAAATCAATGTGGTTTATAATCAGCACCAAATTTAGCAGACTACCAAAATAAATTTCATGATATATTTAAAGTGGTTTTTTTTTTAACATCTTAGAACATTTCCATTTTATTAAATATTGTTTTGTCTGCTTTTACCATTTTAAGCTCTGGAGAACTATAACAAACCTTCCAGATCTAAGAGGAAGAAAAGATCAATAACCTGAATAATACCCAGTTCTGACTTTGAAAGTCATTTCCCTTATTTATTCTATTACTGTGAAATTGATCCTAAAACAGGTGCTCAGTAGTGCCACATCAGAGAGCAGTTGTACTTCAATAGGTGTGCCTACTGTTCAAGCAGACACTCTAATTCTTGGGGAGACACACACTATCAGCAAATCATCAGCGGAATAATAATCCAAGCATGTGCCCATGGTCATTGTACATCCTTACTGTGAGTAGTAATGTAAAAACAAACATGAGTGCTATTTGTTCATTATTCAACTACTAAGCACCACTACTAATAGCCATCTCTCATTTGTAAATTTCACTGAGCGTATAGTTTAGCGGGTGCTGACAGAGCAGATTTGAAAGATTCCAAACAAGCCCTCCTTGGATAAACAATGGAGATAGCTGACATTTAATGATCCCTACAGGAAATCCAATAAAAACCCATAATTTCATTTATTCATTCAACAGTTACTATTGAACACCTACTGTACACTTGGTATTGATTTTGCCCCCTGGAGATTCAGCAGTGAACATAACAAAGTACCTGCACTCAAGGAAATTATTTTATGTTTTGTAAGTTTGAATTTTTGAATATTGTGTTTGTTTGTTTATGGAAAACCATACTTATATATTCCCTTTGGTACAGAGTCAGTGGGAATTATATTTCACTTATTTAAAATATTCAAGTGTCTTTTATGCATAGCAGTAGTGAAAGAACCATAGTAAACCAAAAAGAACAAATCCGTTTCTGCTCACAAAAGTTTTACCACCTGGTTAAATCAGATCTTAATCAGATGTCCCAAATGGCAGCAACTTTGACCCCCAGGGGACATTTGGCAATATCTGGAGATATTTGTAGTTGTTAGAACTGAAGGGAAGAGGTGCAACAGGTATCTAGTGGGTAGAGACCAGGGATGCTGCTAAATATCCTACAGCACAACCAGTAATTTCTGGCCTAAAATATCAAGAGTGCGGTGGCGCCTGTGGCTCAAAGGAGTAGGGCGCCGGCCCCATATGCCGGAGGTGGAGGGTTCAAATCCAGCCCCGGCCAAAAACTGCAAAACAACAACAACAACAACAACAAAAACATATTATATATATATATATATATATATATGAGTGCCAGTGTGAGAAACTGAGTTAGAGTGACAGGGTGTATACATTAAAGTGTTTTTTAATTGTAAGGTATTAGATGATAAATGTTAAATGAGTGATACACAAAGAAGAGAAAGATTATTCTAGACTGACATGGTTAGGGGAGGCATCATGAAGGAAGTGGAGCTCAAACTAAAGCAGAAGAACCCCTGCTACCTCTCTGACCCCATCTCCTACCACTCTTCCCCTCACTCCTCTACTGCAGCTGACTGGCTTTTGCATTTCCTTGAAAATATCAAGTATGGTTCTGGCTCATGGAATCTGCTCTTGCTGTTCTCTCTAGTTCAGGTATCATTCCCCCAGATATCCACAGAGCTTACTTTCTCCCTTTCTGCATATCTCTACTCAATCTCTAATGAGGAGCCTTCCCTATACTCCACAAAATATTCACTCCTGTCCCCTCCACTCCTTTTTTTCCTACTATGTTTTTTGGTCTCCACAGCAAGACTGCACCTTGCCCAGACCAGACATTCAAAAAATACAGTGTCTGTTGTGGCAGGCACCTGTAGTCCCAGCTACTCGGAGGGCTGAGGCAAGAGGATCACTTGAGTCCAGGAGTTTGAGGTTGCTGTGAGCTATGATGTGACAGCACTCTAGCCTTGGTAACAGAGTGACACTCTGTCTCAAAAAGAAAGAAGAAAGAGAGAGAGAGAAATATCTGACAATTAAGTTTGCAAACTCATCCTAGAAAAAAATGCTACATATCTCATTGCTAAATATCACTATGGCCACCTTTGAAGTGCTCCCCTTGGGAAGCTCCGCACAGATGTCAGTGCCTAGCCTACCCATCAAAGCAATTTTGGAACTCTTTTTCTGGTCTAAAACAGTGCCTGCTTCATAGTAGGAACTTTATAAATAGTGAATAAATAGAATAAATATAGTGACAAAAAAAGAGCACCAAGGGGAATTAATATTTTAAAAATTAGCTCATAACCTTTTTTGTTGTTGAGACAGAGTCTCACTATGTCTCCCTCAGTAGAGTGCTGTGGTGTCACAGTTCACAGCAACCTCAAACTCTTGGGCTCAAGCGAGTCTCTTGCCTCAGCCTCCCAAGTAGCTGCAACTGCAGGTGCCCACTGCAATGCCTGGCTATTATTTGTTGCAGTTGTCATTTGAACTCGGGCCGGGTTCAAATCTGCCACCATTGGTGTATGTGGCTGATGCTGTAATCACTGTACTACAGGTGCTGAGCCAGATTACCTGTTTTTCACAAGCCAGTAGTCATTCCCATCAAGGTTTCCATAGCCAACCACTAGTACTCCGTGATTGACAACCTGAGTACAGGCCGGCTCGTAGTAGACACCTGAGTAAGGGAAAAGGTGAATGTTATATGATTATCAAAAACATCCAAAATATTAGTTTTTATTAGACTGTTTTAGATACATACCGAGGTTAATTAAATGTTAGGAATACGCACTCTCATGCTTAAACTATTTGGAGCTCATTTTTCTTTGCCACCAATGCTATTTGTCAGTTTTCTTGCCAAATTTGGCATCAATTCAATCATACTTCCCTCAGAAACCTTCTTTGATAAGCCACCACTTTTTCTAATTTATTTTTAACTTCTATACAATCAGTTATTGTATTTCTTTGTATATATAGAAATACCATGTCTTATTGACTTTGCTTCACAGATATTGCATTTTTTACATGTTGAAGGTGTGCGGCAACCTTGTGTCTTTCAAGTTAATTGGTGGCATTTTCCCAACAGCATGTGCTCACTTCATGTTTCTGTGTCACATTTTGGTAGTTCTTATAATATTTCAAACTTTTTCATGATTATTATACTTCATATCTGTTTGGTGATCTTTGAGGTTGCTGTTGTAATTTGGGGGAAGGAGACACCATGAATTGCACCCATATAAAATAGTGAACTTCATCAATAAATGTTGTATGTATTTGACTACTCCACCATCCCCCACTGTGCACTCCCCCATCTATCTCCCTCACCTAAGGCCTCCCTGTTCCCTAAGACACACAACTGAAATTAGGCCAATTAATAACCCTGTGATCAGGCAGGGCACAGAGGCTGACACCTGTAATCCTAGCACTCTGGGAGGCCAAGGTGGGTGGATTGCTTGAGCTCAGGAGTTCAAGACTAGCCTGAATAAGAGTGAGACCCTGTCTCTACTAAAAATAGAAAAACTAGCCAGGTATTGTGGTGGGTGCCTGTAGTCCTAGCTACTTGGGAGGCTAAGACAAGAGGATCACTTTGAGGTTGCTGTGAGCTGTGATGCTACAGCACTCTACCCAGAGTGACACACCTGGTTGGAGAACCAGGTCTTGCTCTGTCTCCAGGGATAGAGTACAATGGCATGATCATATTTGCAGTGAACTGTGATGATGCCACTGCACTCTAGCCAGGGTAACAAAGCCAGACTATCTCAAAAAACAATAACAATAACCCCCCCCCCACGCACCGCGGAAACCCCACAAAGCGCCAGCCGCACAATCCGGCCTCAGCCTCCCTAGGATTACAGGTAGGATCCACTGTGCCCAGCCTCTCTAAATCAAAAGCTAGAGGATTAAGCTTTTTGAGGAAGGCATGTTGACAAATGAAATAGGCTGAAAGGTAGGCTTCTTGTGCCAGTTAGCCAAGTTGTGAATGCAAAGGAAAAGTTCTTGGAGGAAATTAAAAGTGCTACCCCAGTGAACACAGGAATGATAAAGTAAAAATAGCCTTATTGCTGATATGGAAAACATTTTAGTGGTCTGGATAGATTAAACCAGCCACAACATGCCCTGAACCAAAGCCCAATCTAGAGACCCAACTCTCTTCCATTTTTTGAAGGCTGAGAGAGGTGAGGAAGCTACAGAAAAATATTTGAAACTAGCTAAGAGGTTGGTTAATGAGGTTAAAGGAAGAAAAGCCAACACCAGAACATAAAAGCTCCAGGTGAAGCAGCAAGCGTTGATGTAGACACTGCACCAAGTTTTCTACAAGTAGCTAAGACCCTCGATGGAGGTGGCAACATAAAACAACAGATTTTCTATGTGGAAAAACATGCGTCTATTAGAAGAAGATGCCACCCAGGACTTTCATAATTGGGCAGAAAAGGTGAATGCCTGACTTCAAAGCTTCAAAGCACAGGCTAACTCTTCCATTAGGGGCTAATGCAGTTGGTAATTTATAGTTCAAGCCAATGCTTACTTACCATTTGGAAAAATCCCAGGGTGCTTCAGAATTATGCTAAATTTACTGTGCCTGTGCTCTATAAATGACAAAACAAAGCCTGGCTGACAGCACATCTGTTTACAGAATGGTTTGCTGAATATTTTAAGCCCACTGTTGGGAACTACTGCTCAGAAAAAAAAATTCTTTTCAAACTATTACTTCTCATTGTCAATGCACCTGGTCACGCAGCTCTGATGGAGATGAACAAGGAGACTGATGTTTTCCGGCCTGCTGACAACATCCATTCTGTAGCCCACAGATCAAGGAGTAAGTTCAACTTCCGAGTCTTATTGTTTGAGAAATACATATATTACTTTACTGATTAGAACTGGATATAAAATACTGTATGAAATGTGGGACTGTCTTTAAGTCATGTAAATTTTCAGAGATGGAGTGATGGGGCTGGACATTCTTTCTTTTAGAGCAAGAGTCACAGATAACAAGGGCATAATGGATCTGAATTCTTACCACTTCTGTAGAGGAAGAAGGAGGATTGACTCGCATCTATAGCAACAGACACGGGGCCTTTACTGGCCACAGCTTCTTTCAGGGCCTCTTCGCTGCCAAAGGGAAGTTCGGTATACTTTGAACATGTGGCAGCGCGATTTTTTGAGTCATATTGGCACTTTTCATCCTGCAAAAACAAAAAACTATAAATCTGATAAAAATGTAGACTTTCCTTTCCTTTATAAATATTGATATCCTACCTAAGTCTAGATTTTAAATACATTTTCTTTCCTCACTTTAGCCTTTGCAAGTGCCTATAAAGCTCCTTCTCTTTTTAGGGAAAGAAAAATAGAATCTTCCAAATCCTAATCATCCCTGTTCTCACCAATAACAGAAGAAATACAGAACTATTCTATTGTTTTAAATTGTGAACCTCTTCATTCATGCAAAACTTGCCAAGATAATGTCCCCTTAGACTCTGGAGGGGCATGACACAGAGATCACAGCATCCAGATGAGAGCTTTCCAGTCTTTTTGGTCATATAAGGCCTGCAAGATGACCTGCTGTTAACATGATGGTTTACAGGCGGCGCCAGCCACATACACCCAAGCTGGCGGGTTTGAATCCAGCCCAGGCCAGCTAAACAATGACAACTACAACAACAACAAAAAAAAATAGCCGGGCGCTGTGACGGGCGCCTATAGTCTCAGCTACTTGGGAGGCTGAAGCAAGAGAATCTCTTAAGCCCAAAAGTTTGAGGTTGCTGTGAGCTGTGATGCTGCGGCACTCTACTGAGGGCAACATAGTGAGACTCTGTCTCAAAAAACAAAAAAAGGAGAACCAAGAGATGAACCCAGCTACTTACCGTCATTTGATCTTCAATAAGCCAATCAAAAACATTCAGTGGGGGAAAGGCTCCCTATTTAACAAATGGTGCTGGGTGAACTGGCAACCTGTAGATTGAAACTGGACCCACACCTTTCACCATTAACTAAGATAGACTCTCACTGGATAAAAAATTTAAACTTAAGATGTGAAACTATAAAAATACTAGAAGAAAGAGCAGGAAAAACTCTTGAAGAAATCAGTCTAGGAGAATATTTTATGAGGAGGACACCTCCCCCCTTTTGTCCTCCCCCACCCCGGGCAATTGAAGCAACACCAAAAATCCATTACTGGGATCTGATTGAACTAAAAAGCTTTTGCACAGCCAAGAGCGCAGTAAGTAAAGCAAATAGACAACCTTCAGAATGGGGGAAGATATTTGTAGTTTATGTCTCCAACAAAGGTTTAATAACCAGAGTCCACCAAGAACTCAAATGTATCAGCGAGAAAAGAACAAGTACTCCCACATTAGTGTGGGCAAGGGACTTGAATAGAAACTTCTGTGAAGAAGAGAGGTGCATGGCCTACATACACATGAAAAAATGCTCATCATCCTGGGCGGTGCCTGTGGCTCAGTGAGTAGGGTGCCGGCCCCATATACTGAGGGTAGCAGGTTCAAACCTGGCCCCAGCCAAACTGCAACAACAACAAAAAAGTAGCCTGGCATTGTCGCGGGCGCCTATAGTTCCAGCTACTTGGGAGCCTGAGGCAGGAGAATTGCCTAAGCCCAGGAGATGGAGGTTGCTGTGAGCTGTGGCGCCATAGCAATCTACTGAGGTGACAAGGTAAAACTCTATCTCAAAAAAAAAAAAAAAAAAGATATTTGTATCAGAATGTTTATTGCAGCCCAATTCATAATTGCTAAGTCATGGAAGAAGCCCAAGTATCCATTGACCCATGAATGAATTAGTAAGTTGTGATATATGTACACCATGGAGTATTATGCAGCCTTAAAAAAAGATGGTGACTTTACCTCTTTCATGTTTACATGGATGGATCTAGAACATATTCTTCTTAGCAAAGTAACTCGAGAATGGAAGAAAAAGTATCCAATGTACTCAGCCCTACTATGAAACCAATTTATAAATATTCACACTTCCATATGAATGCTATAACCCAACTATAGCCCAAGATGAAGGGGAAAGAGGAGGAAGAGGGGAGAGGGAGGATGGGTGGAGGGAGGGTAATTGGTGGGACCACACCTATGGTGCATTTTACAAGGGTACATGTTAAATCTACTAAGTGTAGAATATAAATCTTAACACAATACCTAAGAAAATGAAGTGAAGGCTATGTTAACCAGTTTGATGAAAGTATTTCAAATTATATATAAAACCAGCACATTATACCCCATAATTGCATTAATGTACACAGCTATGATTTAATTAAAAAAATAAAAATAAAAAAGCCTTGGCACCTGTGGCTTAGTGACTAGGGCGCCAGCCACATACACTGGAGCTGGCGGGTTCGAATCTACCCCTGGCCTGTCAAACAACAATGACAACTACAACCAAAAAAATAGCTGGGCATTGTGGTAGGTGCCTGTAGTCCCAGCTACTTGGGAGGCTGAGGCAAGAGAATGGCTTAAGAACAAGAGTTAGAGGTTGCTGTGAGCTCTGATGCCACAGCACTCTACTGAGGGCAACATAGTGAGACTGTCTCAAAACAAAAACAGAAACAAACAAAAAAAAAAAAAAATGAGGGTTTACAAAGCCCATATAAAATAGAAAACATTCATATTGCAAGTGGGAAAAGGGAGGTTATAAATTCATGCTTTTTGTATATACTACTATGTTTTTTTAGTTGCTTACAAGGAAAAGAACTCAAATAGCCAAAATAACAGTGGTGAAGGTAGGAGGTTTTTGAATGATATTTTTCTTTTTTCTAAATTTTCTATAGTATGGACATAATACTTATATCATTTTACAAAATGTGTAATGAACTTGTGAGGAGGAAGAAAGTACTATTTAGCTTACTAGTAGGTGCAAGAATGATGGTTGGTATGAGAATAAGCCATGGGAGGCTGCAGGAGAAAAACATTTATAAATCTAAGCAGATATACAGAAATAATTAAAAAAAATATATAATTTAGTTGTTTTGATTTTTATTATTTATTTATTTATTTATTTATTTTTTGCAGTTTTGGTGAGGGCCAGGCTTGAACCTGCCACCTCTGGTATTTGGGGCCGGCGCCCTAATCCTTGAGCCACAGGCACCACCCCTACAGAAATAATTTTAAGGACAGTTTACTTAAAGCCTTTTTTAAAGCACGGATACTACTGGTTTGTTTAAAAACATTGTGCTGGCCAGGTGTGGTAGCATGCTAGGAGGCCGAGGTGGATAGATCCCTTGAGCTCAAGAGTTTGAGACCAGCCTGAGGACAAGCAAGACCCCATCTCTACTAAAAATAGAACAACTAGCCAGGTATTGTGGTGGGTGCCTATAGGTCCAGCTGCTTGGGAAGCTGAGGCAAGAGGATCACTTGGGCCCAAGAGTTTGAGGTTGCTGTGAACTATGACACCACATAGTTGACTATGTGACTGAGTGAGATTCTGTCTTGAAATAAATAAATAAAAACATAAATAAAATTGAAATAAAAATAAAAACATCATGCTACTGATACATTAGGAGGGGCACTGCATAAGAAAAAGACCTCTTGAGAATTTCAGATTGGGATTCTCTCACACACACAACATTGCTTCAAGTAATTGCCCTGGTGGCAAGTCCAGTGCACCCAGTCAATGGACGGCATGAAGTCATAAGGCAGCGGAAAAGTTTGCTTGTGACACACCATGGCTTTGTAGGGATAAGAAGCTTCTGAATCGATGCCGTTGTTATCAATGATGTATTGGAAGGCCTCTGTCATGAAGCCACCATGGCAGCCTTCATTCCTGTACTTTTCAGTTGAGCAATCCACCAGGTTCTGTGCACTGAGAGATACCAGCTTTCCTGTTGTCAGCTTTAGCTGCGCTTCCAAGGCCCCCACAGCACTGAAAGCCCAGCAAGCACCGCAAGAACCCTAAAAGAGACACAAGTTCAGAGAGACAGTCACAGAAATTCAGTGGAGATGACTTCCATGGCACAGACTGGACCACTCCCAATTGCGTCCACCCTGTCAGCAGGTCCTTCACTCTTAGACAACGGGGAAGGAAGACTAAATGCTTGCTTGTTCTCTGGGTACAGTCCAACCTTGATGGAGATTTGCAAATGGCTAAGCTCAGAGCACAATGACCATCTTCAAATATATTAACAAATAGTACTCAGTGAGCATGTCCCAAACCCCACCTACTTTCACCTGTAAGTAAGGGAGATAGATGCCTACAGTAAAGTGATTTTTTTTTTTTTCTGAGACAGAATCTCTCACTCTGTTGCCCCAAGCTAGAGTGCCATGATGTCAGCCTAGCTCACAACAACCTCAAACTCCTGGGTTTGAAAGATCCTCTTGCCTCAGCCTGCCAAATAGCTGGGACTATAGGTGCCCACCACAATACTCAGCTAATTTTGTCTGTTTTTAGTAGAGATGGAGTCTTGCTATTGCTCAGGCTGGTTTCAAACTTCTGAGCTCAAGTGATCTTGCTGTCTTGGCCTCCCAGAGTGCTCAGGCCTACCATAAAATGATTTTGAAGCTAGGATGATTTCTTTGACCTACAATGTACTTCCTCCTGCCAAATGATGTCTGAAACATTTGCTTTCATCCTAGGTTAGCATTTTTCAAAACTTGTAATCCTCAGCATTTTTTGATCAAAAGATATTTTATAAGAAGGCACAAGAAACAGCAAAATACAAAGCTACTTTTAAGTTAAAAAAGCATAAAGGGCTGGGCATGGTGGCTCACACCTATAATCTTAGGATGCTAGGAGGCACAGACAGGAGAATGGCCTGAGCTCAGGAGTTGGAGACCAGCCTGAGCAAAGCAAGACCTATCAAAAATAGGACAAGTATCCAGGTGTTGTGCGGGGTGCCAGTAGTCACAGCTACTCAGGAGGCAGAGGCAAGGAGTTTGAGGTTGCTGGGAGCTAGGCTGAGGCCATGGAGTGTTAGCCCAGGAAAAAAATTAAATTAAAAAGTCCAGAGGATTCAGAGCACCATTATGAATGTTTTTCTCTCTCTTTTTATTGGGTCTTCCCAAGCTTTTATTTTAGAGAAGCTTGGGTTGGACACCCAAAGTTAGTTGAAAGAAAAATGATGCAGGTGGAAAAGAATAAGAGATTAGCAGTACCATTCACTTTTTTTTTTTTTTAACTCTTTCATTAGATTTTTTTCTTCCTGAGCATACCTCCTCCTCCTCCTCCTCCTCCTCATCCTCTTCCTCCTTCTTCTTTTTTTGTAGGGTACTGTGGCATCACAGCTCACAGCAACCTCAAAGTGTTGGGTTATGTGATTCTCTCGCCTCAGCCTCCCGAGTAGCTGGGAGCTGCCTGCCACAACGTCCAGCTATTGTTTGTTTGTAGTTGTCATCATTGTTGTTTGGCAGGCCGGGGCTGGATTTGAACCCACCAGTTCTGATATATGTGCTGAACTACAGGCACCCAGCCACCATTAACTTCTTAATAAATGTTTTACCTATTTTATTGTTCACAAGCTGAAGCATCTGCTCAGAATGCTCTGATTCTTCTCCCTCACCCTGACCACTAAGGCAAAACATGTGTTTTACCCTTAGTTATCTCTTAATTATTTTAGGATTTTTGTAGTTGTTTTTACAAAGCACACATTTCTCATTTTAGCAATACAAGCCTAGCCATAGATTAACTCGAGAGGTATTGTTTATAGGTCACTCCAACTCCACTCTTTTCTCTCCTTCAACCCTGGAATTTATAAGTGAGATAGAGAGAGAAACTTCTGGATCAAGGCTCTCTCACCCACATAATACTGCTTCTAAGTTGGCTTGATGGAGGGTCCAGTGCAGCCAATGGATAACATGACTATTAAAAGTGTGTCTCAAAGACCTACTTTTTTTGTCTAAGGCGGCTCTTAACCACTGAAAAAAGCACTCTGGGGAATATAGTTATTTCTCAGGATCCACAGGGATTTGGTTCCAGAACCTTTGAGGATACCAAAATTCATGGATGTCCAAGTCCCTCATATAAATGAAGCAGTATTTGCATATAACATATGCACATCCATATACTTTAAATCATCTCTAGATTAATTATAATACCTAATACAATGTAAATGTTAGGTAAATAGTTGTATTATGTTTTAAAATTTATAGTATTTTTAATTTTTGTATGGTTATTTTTTCTAGGTATTTTTGATTCGTGGTTAGTTGAATCCATGGATGTGGAGCCCACTGATATGGAAGGCCAATTGTGGTGAAGTTTAATATGTGATCCTTGCCTTTAAGAAGCTTATAATTTAGTTGGAAGCACAAGAATAACAAGAATAGGGTGGTGCCTGTGGCTCAGTGGGTAAGGCACCGGCCCCACATACCAAGGGTGGTGGGTTCGAACCCGACCCTGATCAAACTGCAACAAAAAAATAGCCTGGCTTTGTGGCAGCTGCCTATAGTCCCAGCTACTCAGGAGACTGAGGCAAGAGAATCGCCTAAGCCCAGGAGTTGGAGGTTGCTGTGAGCTGTGACACCACAGGACTCTACTGAGGGTGATAAAGTGAGACAGAGTCTCACTCTAAAAAAAAAAAAAAAAAAAAGAATAACAAAAATAATTAGAAAGTAACATCATACGAGACTGTGAGATTCACTGCCAGATTATGTAGCTAGGCAGCAGTTCTCAACCTGTGGGTCGTGACACCTGTAACAATGAAAATACATCGCGGCATTAGGAAGGTTGAGAACCACTAAGCTAAAATAAGATTACAAAGAAAAAAGCTCAGCTCAGGGCCTGTGGCTCAAGCAGGTAAGGCGCTGGCCACATACCCCTGAGCTGGTGGGTTCGAATCCAGCCCTGGTGCCAAACAACAATGACAGCTGCAACCAAAAAAGCCTTAACCCCAATAAAACTTCCTTTAAAAAAAAAAAAAAAAAAAAAAGCTCTACCGAGGGTGCAGAAGCTTGGGATGATAATGCTCACCTGGTATTTCACTTCGGTAACACATCCCTTCTCTCTCCAGTCCAGAGAATCAGGCAATTTCAGATTAGGGCTTGACTTATAAGTGACATTTCTTTGAGACTGAGACTGCCTGGGAACCTTCAGGCAAGTCATCAAAGACACTACTTCTTCACTGGTCTGCAAAGCAAATATACAATCATGATTCACTTAATGACAGGGACACATTCTCAAAAAATCTGTTAGGTGAGTGTCAGAATGTACACACGCCTAGAAGGTACAGCCTACTACACACCTGAGCTATAGAGCAATGCTTTTCAACCATTTTTATCTTACGGCACACTTGAACCTACAGTTAAACTTCTTTGGCACACTTAAATTATGTTGATCAAAAAAAGAATAGAGAAAAAGAATGTACTTTTTGTGCTTTGAACTTCTTTCAAAAATAATTAATCTTAAAAATTTTCAGAGTACACCTAAGATCCTCTCATGCACACCAGTTAAAAATCACTGCTATATGATACAGCCTAGTGCTCCCAGGCCACACACCTATAATGAATATTACTGTACTGAATACTATAGGCAATTGTGATAAATGTTAAGTATCCACATATCTAAACATAGAAAATGTACAGTAAAAATACTGTACAGTAAAAATACCAGTAAAACGTATAGTAAAAATACCATTATTAAAATGGTACTCTTGTATAGGTACTTACGAATGGAGCTTTTAGGACTCTAAGTTGCTCTGGCTGGGTCAGCGACTAAGTGGAGCGTGACTGAAGGCCTAGGACAGACCACTTCACATACACTGTGTACTCAAGCTACACTAAATTTATAAAAAGTTTTTTCTTCAATAATAAATTAATCTTAGCTTACTGCAACTTTTTTGCTCTATAAAATTTTTATTCTTTTCAATTTTTTGACTCAGATTATTTTTACTTTAAAAAATTTTTTGTTAAAAATTAAGAGACACATACACAAGGTAGCCTAGACCTATATGGGGTCAGGATCTCAATATAACTATTTCTACCTTGATGTCTTGTCCCACTGGAAGGTCTTCAGGGACAACAATATGCATAGAACTGTCATCTCCTATGATTAAATGCCTTTTTCTGGAATTCCTCCTGATGAACCTGCCTGAGCTGTTTTACAGTTAACTTTTTCTTTCTTTAGAGGCAGAGTCTCGCTTTGTCACCTAGGCTGGGATGCAGCAGCATGATCACAGCTCATTGCAGCCTTGTACTGCTGGGTTCAAGTGACCCTCCTGCCTCAGCCTCCGGAGTAGCTGGGACTACAGGCCTGCACCACCATGCTGGGCTAATTTTTAAAATTTTTTGTGGAGACTAGGTTTCACTATGTTGCCCAGACTGATTTTGAATTCCAAGCAATCTTCAGCCTTCCAAAGAGCTGAGATTACAGGCATGAGCCATTGTTGTGGGCCAACATTTTTGTTCTTTTTGTAAGTAGAAGGGCTACACTCTAAAATAACATAAAAAGTATAGTATAGTAAATACATACTCCAGTAATATGGTTATTATCATTATCAAGTTTTATGTAGTAGATGTAATTTTATGTGCTATACTCTTACACAACTGGCCGTGCAGTAGGTTTGTCTACACCAGCAACACCACAGTGAGTAATCATTACAACAGACACATCAGTGGTAGTGATAGAAATTTTTCAGCTCCATTATAATTCTTTGGGACCACAGTTGTATTAATATATGCAGTCTATCACTGATGGGAATGTCATTATGTAGCATACAACTATATCCCTTTCACTCATATCCTTCTTTTTAATATTCTGATAACTGTAACTGTGCATCTATCTTAAAACTGAGAAAAACCAGTAGTAGTTGTGATCAACGCAGGTTCTGCTACTAGCTGGTGCCATGAATTATTTGGGTCTCATTATTCTTACATTTTGCAACAGCATATCAATTAGGCATTCTCACTAGGAGGGAAAAAAAGAAAATAGTAAAATCTAGAAGTTATGCCGAGGCGGATTATTGCTTGCAAGCAAGGCAGAATTTATTCTGTCTAAAAAGTGGACCCAACTGGTTTTACCTATCAGAAAGAATTACAAAGGATATTCCTGCATTTAAAAAGGAATTTGGTCTACCTAGGGTATTCCCTGCTTAACTTTGGTCTCAGTGGTAGGGTAGAACAGAATCTAAAAACTAATGAGAGATTATTTGTGATAGTAAATACCCACATACTCCCATAAGAAAGGAGGTGAACCAGATTAAATTGCTAATTGAGCCTTACAGAAATCTGACAACTTACTATAAAAGACTGTCATTAGCCTTCAGGCAGTGCTTTCTAGAATTTATATTAAAAAAAAAAAAAAAAAAAAAGCAACGAGTCTATGAGTTTAAATGTCCCCTAAGAAAGAGATTTGTCAAAGCAGAACTAAATAAGGAATGTCTATACAAATTCTTATGTTTTTAATTCTACTGTTTTCTAACTGTCTATGCATACAGTGTGTTCCAAAGGTCTCCCCTAAGTCGCTATACATAGGGAAAATGGGAAATTGTAGTTAAATGTATCTTTATTTACAAAATATTCATTATAAAATTTTACAAAATATTCTCTACATGTTGGTCACCTCTTCGTAAAATCTAGGGGTGACTTTTGGAACACCTTGTTTAACTATACTCTCCTTTATTATTGTTTTGTTGTTCAGATTGCTGTGGGGGAAACAGAAATTAAGCTTACTCAGATATGAAAGTAGTAGGATTACAAAATTTCCTACCATGTCTCCCAGGTGGTTCATGCCTAGATCATATGAATGCATCCCCATAGAATGTTCCAGATTGTGTAACATCACAAACTTTAGATTCTTTTCCCAGATGAGACGCCGTTCTGTTTCCTCATTCTAAAATATAAGGAAAAGAACATAGTTATACTGCATCCTGGACATGTAAGTGTTCAATAATGAAGATAGCATTTTATGAAGCATTCTAATAAACGTGGATCTATCTGAGAGCAAGAAAATCAAGGAATATTTCCTGCTAAAATTATACATGAAGCCTGACAATTAAGTTCATGAACTCATCCTAGAAAAAGTGCTACATACCTCATTGCTGAATATCACTATGGTCATGTTCAAAGTACTCCCTTTGGGATGCTATGCACTGACGCCAGCATCTAGTCCACCTTTCAAAGCAATTTTGAAATTCTTTTTCTGGAATGGTTATAAGAACCGTCATCAGATTATCCTTGATGTTCTAAATGTCATCAAAATGTCTTCTTTTCAATATTTCCTTTATCTTCAGTTAAAAAAAGTCATGGGGGACAGATCAGATAAGTAGGGAGGATGTTCCAATGCAGTTATTTGTTTACTGCCTGAACACTCCCTCACAGACAGTGCCATGTGAGCTGGTGCATTGTTGTGATACAAGAGCCACACCTTTCTCATGCCAAGATTTTCAATTAGGATTGAAAATCGTTCAATTAGGATTTTCCTATTTCTCTATTGATGTTTATTTGATCTGCTATGCTTCTCACAGTCAACCAATGATTTTGACATACAATTTGATGACATTTTGCAATGTTTTTGTCAGTTCAGCTCCTTACTGGCCACCCTGACCTTTCTTCATCAGTGACACTTTCTCTCCCCTCAGAAAAATATTTGATCTATTTGTACATTGCCGTTTTCTTCATGGCATTACCCTCATAAACTTGGACTAACATGTCCCCAATTTCACTCCCACTCTTGCCAAGTTTAACAAAAAATTTAATCTTTGTTCATTGTTCTACTTTAAGCTCTGACATTCTTGAAATAGCACACAAAAACACACAATAACAACAATTAACATCATTTGGCAAAACACTGCCACATGTGGACATGAACACAGCTGTGAGACACTGATATACCAAGGTTATGAACCCTTACGGGTTGTACAGTGTACAGAGTTGTTTGTACAATGCTCCCAACATAAGCACACGATGGTGAGTTCTTGGACTTAATTGTCACTCCTTGTATTAATCTTAATTCTTGCTCTTAATTGCTTTGATGGTGATTAATATTATTTTATGATACCCATAATGAGTTTCTTCAATATGACAAAAGCTTTTTGACTTGTTTGTTGAAGTATACCCTTTATAGATGATAAATTCTCTTTAATGTTTATAAATCTTTGTGAAAGGTGGCCTTGTTAATGAACTAGTTAACAGAGAAAGATAAACTATCAAACAAAAAGCAAGAGAAATAAACTCATAATACATACTGCCCTGTTAAAGAAAACTCACAACTGCTCCTTGTTTTGTTTTGATTAAATACCTAGGACTCCTCTCTTCTTCAAGACTAACTTCTTATCTCTAAAAGTTTGTTTCACAGCCTTGAAGTGCCCTAAGCCTGCAGAAGGGATACAAGGTCTCTGCTTCGGTTCTTACCAGATCTCATCCCATGGACTCTGATAAGCTGGCCTCATAGAGGAACAGGGGGGGAGGGAGGGATGGGGGGGGGGTGAAAAACAGTGGGCCGGCCTCGGTGGCTCACGCCTGTAATCCTAGCACCCTGGGAGGCCAAGGTGGGAAGATTGCTTGAGCTCAGGAGTTTGAGACCAGCCTGAGCAAGAGTGAGATCCCTGTCTCTAAAAATAGTTGGACATTGTGGTGGGCATCTGTAGTCCCAGCTACTTGGGAAGCTGAGATAGGAGGATCCTTTGAGCCCAAGAGTTTGAGGTTGTATGACACCACCACACTCTACCAAGGGTGACAAAGTGAAAGATTGTAGTGTAGTGAAAGAAAGATTTTTTTCTTTCTTTGTTTCCAAGAAAGAAAAAAAAAAATAAACAGACAGACACAGCTGTTTCACATCCACTTCTGTTAACAGTCTGCTGCAAAGAAAAACCATTTTAACTTTCAGAAGTCTGAGTAGCTTTTCCTCAGCTGCTGGCACTACCCTCTACCTTCTCAACGCCAGGCATTTTCTCTCTCTTTCTCTCTCCATCTTGCTCTTTTGTAAAAACAAACAAACAAACAAACAAACAAACAAACAAAACCGAAAAACCTTTTTGCTACTTTTTAATTCTGATCTTTGTGTAAGAAATCTTTCTCTACCTGAATCATGAGCACCTCATGAGTCCCCATCCCAACACTATAAAATGTCTATTTTATTTTTTTGAGACACAGCTTTGCTTTGTCACCATGGCTAGAGTGCAAAGGCATTATCCAGCACAGCTCACAGCAATCTCAAAATTCTGAGTTCAAGTGATTCTCCTGCCACAGCCTCACAGGTATGCATCACCACACCTAACTAAGTTTTCTATTTTTAGTAGAGACGGACTCTTGCTCTTGCACAGGCTGGTTTCAAACTCCTGAGCTCAATCAATCCACCCGCCTCAGCCTCCCAGAATGCCAGGATTACAGGTGTGAGCCCCTGTGCCAAGCCTATAAAAGTCTTTTTTACCTTCACTCTTGAAAAATAGTTTAACTGATTTTAAATTTCTAGCTATTTTTCTTCAGCTGTTTGAGCACATTAGTCTTTTATTATCTCTTGTTGCGTAGGAGAGGTCTGTTGTAAATCTACTTATTGGACCTCTGCTTTTAACCCTAGTAGCTTTTATGATTTTTTACTTTCTCTTTGATGTTTTGTAACTTCATTACATGTGTCTGAGTTGGGGTTTCTTTATTTATCTTCTCCTAGATTGGATGACTCAGGACCTTTTCTCATATCTGAAAAATGTGCAACCAGTACTTCTTCATATATTGCTTCTCCACCATTCCACCTAATTCTCTTCTTCAGAAACTCCTATCAGAAGTTTTTTGAAGTATTAAACTGTTGTATTTGCATTTTCACAGATTTTTCTTTTTATTTCTATATGCTGCATTCTGAGTGAATTCTTCAGTACAATCTTTCAGATTACTGATTCTATCCAACTCTTTTCAGTCTGGAAATCACTTTTATCCAGGTTTTAAATTCATTTCACAATTTCTTTTCTTTCCTTTTTTTTTTTTTTTTTTTTTTTTTTTTTTTGATTTTTTTGGTGGGGGTGGGTTTTTACCCCCCACAACCGGCCAATTGGGCCATGGCCCTAAAACTTT